>JAWQFJ010000577.1:130416-137916 GCA_034096865.1 Theodoxus fluviatilis
TAACCAGAAAACAAATATATGCAGTTAAAATATAAACGCAGGTTTCATAATAACTTTCCACAATGGCTCAAACTTCCGAGAAATCTGAAAGGGAAAACATTCTACAGATAACTCGTTTGACAATGTTCAAAATCAGAGAATGCAAATGTCCTACCCATCGTCCAGCGTTGTCGTTCAGCGGGTTTGCCTTCCTTCCTTTGACCATGTCTTATTGTGCCGTGACGTACTGCCACAGAAATCCAAATCCTGGCAATAGCCACTAATCCGGCCAGAGTCTATGACACTACTATTGAAGAAACAAACGTTTGCGTCGGATTCCGTGACACGGCGAAAAGTCTCTCACTTCATAGTTGACAAACCGATAGATTTGCCTTGGTAGTCGAAACTGTCCAAGGAGATGATGGCAATGAACACACGACCGAGTAGGTGTGATTCGGTGCCGCTGTTACCTCATTTCAACAAGGCTCGCGTTGCCTTATCAGCGTCGATGACGAACCGCGCGTAGCAGACGGTTAGCAGACGACGGAACCAGCGCAAGCCAAAATGAGTGACACCTAGTTCCCTGACTACTAGACCAATTTCAACGTCGACATTCTCTTTACACTATTTCAAGGTAAGCCGATCACTTGCGAATTAAATGTGTGGTAGATGACTTTATTTGTGATTTCAAAATTGTTTTAGTTTTTATCCGGTCGGAGTAATTCCGTTACCAAGAAAAATGGGAGGTAACTCTTCACGTCAAACGCCTTGGTAGAGCGCGAATTTACCCGGGATGAGAAAGCTAATGAAGAAAGAATGCTACAGCTTTATTCCTGATTAACGAAAACTATTATAGTCGGATACTTTTTCTTTCCTCAACATTATACTAAATTCATGACAAGTTATACTAAATTCATGACAAGTTAATTTAATTTCCGTCCAAAAGTATGTTTCATGTCACGTCTTCTACAACTAATTCAACGGTCCCGGTGTGCCATTAATAATGCATTCGATCTTCATCAATTTGTGGATGGAACGCTAATTGCTTAAGAAAGGTGAAAATCAAACAATATCTCAGCCACGCATTGATTATGCATGGGTGAAAAATCTAGTTCGAAAGGTAATTAACTCTTCAAAAAAAAACTTTCACGATGAAAACTGACAGGATGCTCATCAATTAATATATATCTCAAGGTATGCACACATTGCACTGGGAAAAAAATCTGCAGCCGTTGAAAAGTGACTATATGAGAACGGCAAATACACTGGTGAAAACTCGCATTTGGCGAACTACTTTACGTCGCAAAGGGAAGCGGAAGTAAATGGCGAAAGAGAAGTGAAACTGATGGAGGTCGATCAAAGGGAAACAACCGCGTTCGCTTGGTTGTGTGGACCTAAACCGTAAACGAGAAACCCATTTGATACGAGTAATGACTGTCACATCTGCACATAA
This sequence comes from Theodoxus fluviatilis, assembly GCA_034096865.1. Taxonomy (NCBI): domain Eukaryota; kingdom Metazoa; phylum Mollusca; class Gastropoda; order Cycloneritida; family Neritidae; genus Theodoxus; species Theodoxus fluviatilis. The sequence continues at coordinate 131,849 of JAWQFJ010000577.1, forward strand.
ATTAATTAATTGAAGCTTACATGCCACAAAGCAATCAGAACTCAAGAACATTCTCAAATGAACAGAAAGCCTGTGAATAAACAGCTGCTTCATCCATTGCAAACACAATGAGCCCATAACCAGAGATTACTACAGGTCTCTGCCATAACATCTACTAATGAGTTCACAATCGCTTAAATCATGCATGCAGTAGGAACAATATGTACAACGTTTCTTGTCACTTAATATTTCACATACAGGACTAGCTAGCAGTGCGCACGATAATAACAGCCTTTTCTTTGCTATGTGTTAACGCCATTCTGACTTTTTTGTCGCTCCGTCTAAAGCCAAATTACTCCCGAAAGGAAATTGCTACATGAAGAAATGAGGAGCACACCAAACTCCATTCGTTGACGTTTCAATTCACTTGGATGCGGCATGTATCGCTGCAGTGATAGATGGGCGCACAACAGACTACCATGTTGTGTTCCGAGCGTTGTACTAATTTCAATCAATAAAGACTGGAGGCTTGTAAATAGTTCAACTCGAGGAATTTACTATGATACTTCTTACAGTGTAACTGAACGTGTCGTTTGCCCTCCACATGGCGCCCGACATTCCCCCCCTCCCCCCTCCCCCCCGCGCGCAAGTCATCTAATGATATAGAATTCAGAACGAAGGCAAAACCAAGTGATAAAAACATGATAACACGACATGCCACTCACCCATTTGACAACCGGCGACTATCAGTGCAGTGTATCGTTAACTTGATCCTCGAGCGACGAGTTTCTGAGAACGCTAGTTGTACTGTTTGTGTGTGGTAGTGGTGGTGGTGGTGGTGGTGGTGGTGGTGGAGTTGGTAATAGTGGTGGTGACAGTAGAGATGACGGTGCTTTTTCTTCTTCCACAAGTGCCCGCGTTTGTTGTTACTGATGAATGAGTCGCTATTATGTATAGGAAGACAAATGATAAAACAAAATTCAAGATGACAGCATACCATTCACAATTTTTGGGCGATATGATTTTATTCGGTCTTGAGGGACAGCGAGAGTTTTATAGTAAAATACAGATTCAATAAGGAAGACGATGGGTATTTCTGAAGCTTTACACAACGCCATTATAGGCATTATCAGTTGTGTTGAACACTCAGCAGATTTTTAAAAGTTTCAATTTTAAAAATATTTTTTACTAGCGCAACGAGCACCCGAGCACTCAGAGACATTGTCAAGGATTTAATTTTGTTCGCACAACAAACACACCTTACGACGGCACTCTTTGCGAAATAAAGTGCTGCACACTGACAACGCGTGACCCTGCGCATCCAAGAGGTCAAAGAGGGGAGGGGGAACTGGGGGTGGCGGGGAGGGGGTGAATGCACAAGCCCCACCTCTCTATCAACCCCCCCATCAGGGCTGCCGTCTGCGAAGCAGGTTCCGGCAGCCGCATCATCATCAGTTCTCTCCCATGGATCTCAAGGAAACGCCGTCAGGTGTCGCTAGTGAGTATCCCGCAACGTGACGTCAGTGCGGTGAAGTCCCTCTGGCTGAGAAGGTCGGAAGGTGTGGAGAAGACTGAGCGTGAAGAGGAAACTCGAAGACTGGTCGCGTGACCTTCACCTTGCAGGGCGTGCGTGTGTCAAGGTCGAGTGGACGACAGGAGGTGACGTGCCTGAAATGATCCACGTTTAATTGAGTAGTCCATTGACCAGAATCAATTCATATCGTACATAAAGGAGGACTGAGACTCATCTACAAACTTGGAGGAGAGAAATTTAGGAGGAGGCTCGGAAGGAAGACAAACATTTCACGGCAGTGAAAAAAGTATTTAACAAGTAATATTTACATCGTTTGTAAATGTCTGAGCAATGTAAACGCAGACTTCCCCTACTTCACTAAGCCTATTTAGCGTTTTTGTTCCCAAAAGGAAGATTCAGACGCAGATGGGTGCTCCATCGGAAGGCAGTTTTTAATCTGATCTTGAAACACAATTTCATGGTTACATCAACATTTTCGCGTGTGTGTGTGTGTGTGTGCGTGTGTGTGTGTGTGCGTGTGTGTGTGTGTGTTTGTGTGTGTGTGTGTGTGTGTGTGTGTGTGTATTTAGAATTAGCTTGATCACATTATTTAAAGAGATACTTTCATGGGCCTGAAATGCTACGATACTGTGCATATATGGTTTGGTTTTGTTATAGAATAACTAACCACATACAGTCGATTGAATTCTCAAGCCAGATAGTCAGATTATGCTCCAAAGGTTTATCTCACGCGCTGTTCAAACATCACAAAAAGTAAACAACACAGATTCCCCGTGGTCTTTGAATTGGACTGAATCTCTCATTTAAAAAAACTGTTTGTTTGGATAGTTTAGCTCCTAAGCAACCACGGGAAAGAAACTAGACGCCAAAGCTGTCTCAAAGACATAACTTTTATGACGTCAGAACTCTTGGCTTTGAATCAGGACCAAGGTCGAGGACGCATGTAATGCTGCGATTGCGGATTTTTTTCCTTGCAGTTACAGTCTGGCCTGAAAAGGACTAGGGACTGAGGGTCCCTAAGGCCTGAAAAGGACTAGGGACTGGGGGTCCCTAAGGCCTGAAAAGGACTAGGGACTGGGGGTCCCTAAGGCCTGAAAAGGACTAGTGACTGGGGGTCCCTAAGGCCTGAAAAGGACTAGGGACTGAGGGACCCTAAGGCCTGAAAAGGACTCGGGACTGGGGGTCCCTAAGGCCTGAAAAGGACTAGTGACTGGGGGTCCCTAAGGCCTGAAAAGGACTAGGGACTGGGGGTCCCTAAGGCCTGAAAAGGACTAGTGACTGGGGGTCCCTAAGGCCTGAATGGGACTAGGGACTGGGGGTCCCTAAGGCCTGAAAAGGACTAGGGACTGGGGGTCCCTAAGGCCTGAAAAGGACTAGTGACTGGGGGTCCCTAAGGCCTGAAAAGGACTAGTGACTGGGGGTCCCTAAGGCCTGAAAAGGACTAGGGACTGGGGGCCCTAAGGCCTGAAAAGGACTAGGGACTGGGGGCCCCTAAGGCCTGAAAAGGACTGGGGACTGGGGGTCCCTAAGGCCTGTTTTCATTGAGCCAGACTTACACCTACTTAGCCGAAGTAGCAGTCTTATCTAACCAATCAGGACGCAGAACTAGACAGAACCTGTGTCCTGATTGGTTAGATAAGATTGCTACAATGGCGAAGTGGGCGTGAGCGTTGCTCAGTTAAAACAGACCTTTCAAGACAACCCTGTCGGTGACCGCAGTTTCCAGTGAAGAGAAGGACCGAAGGACGACGGTAACGAATGGTAGTGGTACAAATTAAAAATGGCGCATTCCTACATCCGTTGATTTGGACCCAGCCATGTTCTCCTCGTTGCCGCAGGCTCTGCTTGTCTGAATTCGGGCCGTGGTCTCATCTTTGGCATCACTGACGTCTTCTTCGAAATTGACAAACCAATATGCCGTGGCAGAGAGAGAGAGAGAGAGAGAGAGAGAGAGAGAGAGAGGAGACAGACAGACAGACAGACAGACAGACAGAGACAGACAGAGACAGACAGAGACAGACAGACAGTCAGAAAGACAGAGAGGCAGATATAGAGAGACAACGAGGAGAGAGAGAGAGAGAGAGAGAGAGAGAGAGAGAGAGAGAGAGAGAGAGAGAGAGAGAGAGAGAAGAGAGAGAGAGAGAGAGAGAGAGAGAGAGAGAAAGAAAGAGAAAGAGAGAGAGAGAGAAAGAGAGAAAGAGAGAGAAAGAGAGAGAGAGAGAAAGAGAGAGAGAGAGAGAGAAAGAGAGGCGAGCGGGCGGGCGGGCGGACGGACGGTCGGACGGACGGACGCATGGACGGACGGACGGACCGACGGACAGACACAGACTTACACAGACAGAGATTAGACTTGTTCAGGAGCATAAAGCGCTGCATGAGCGCTTCATGTTGGCAATTGAGCGCTGTTTGCCTCTCCTGAACACCTACAGATTTAGTGCAGCGCTTCACTTGTTAAAGGGGAGGTAAATCTTCTGCGCCCCATGTTGTGTTGATAGACGCTAAGAAAATGTTTTCTTTGCCACAGACATCGTTTATGCACGTTTAAATGTATTCTGCATGAATAAAGTCCACTACTGTGTCATCCTTACTTGCCATTACTCGCGCATACAGGGCGCTTGGGGCAAATAAAGCCCGTTCCAGTCCCCAAATGATGTTTCTGAGGGTTATTTTACGCATCGACGGCCAGTGCGGGATCGAAGACGCCATGTTGAAAATTATTCAAAATTGTCTGAATCACCTCGGATCGGTGATGCAGAGCGCTGCTCAGCGCTGAGTGAATCACGCCCCAAAATTGCTGTTCAGGAGTGAATCACATGCAGCGCTGTGCATCGATTTGCATCGTTGCGCCTGCTGAACAAGCCTACAGTGACAGACAGAAACATGGATGAAAAAGGAAAAAAACAATTTCATCCCTTTCTTCTCGGTCACCAAGACTAATTTCATGTAACCCATGACATTTTAAAACAAGAAGGGCAAAGCCCATACGACTCACATGCTTGATCTTGACCTTTATATGACCTTGACCTTCAGGTGACATTCAAGGTCAAGGTCAAACAACTAAACCTACCAATGACATCATACACTAAGAAATGCTTTACACATTTTTCCTACCAAAATACATTTGACCTTGACCCAAGGTCAAGGTCATCCAAGGTCACGCAACACAAAGCTGTTAATTCAAGACATAGGAAGCACAATGGTGCTTATTGGCACTTTCTACCATGAGATATGGTCACTTTTAGTGGTTCACTACCCCATTTTGGGCACATTTCATAAGGGTCAAAGTGACCTTGACCTTGATGATATGTGAACAAATGTGTCTCATGATGAAAGTATAACATGTGCCCCACATAATTATTAAGTTTGAAACAGTTATCTGCCATAGTTCAAGGTCAAGGTCACTTCAAAATATGTATACAATCCAACTTTGAAGAGCTCCTGTGACCTTGACCTTAAAGCAAGGTCAACCAAACTGGTATCAAAAGATAGGGATTACTTTGCCCTATATACTACTTGTAGCTAAGGTCGCCATTCTCAATAACGTGGGAGAAAATTGGGAAAATGTGAAAAATGACTGTTTTTGAGACCACATTTATGGCTCCTGTGACCTTGACCTTGAAGCAAGGTCAAGTCACCATGTATGGTTTTAGAGGCCTTGTCATCATACACCATTATGCCACATTTGGTGTTGATATACTTCATAGTGTCCGAGAAAAATCCAACGTTTAAGTTTTTTACGCCCGGACGGACGGACGGACGGACGACACGAGTGAGTACATAGACTCACTTTTGCTTCGCATGTGAGTCAATGATGTTTGTATGGAGAGATGAATATCTTTCACCTGAAAGGAGCTTGCTGGAGACAGTGTCTATGACTTCTTGCGAGATTGCACCACGCTGTCTAGGTGCCTGAGCTGCATGGTCAGACCTTGTGCCAACTGCTGCAGAGACTGACTGGATGGGTTCTTCATCAGCTCCTCTATGATGGCCAGCAAGTCATTAGGTTCCACTTCCGGTTGGAAGCGGAACAAGGGACGCCCGTTGCCGTCAATGAGAAACTTGGCAAAGTTCCAGGAAATGTCATCCCTCTGTATGGGATCCCAAAAGTTTTCCAGTTTATTAAATTTTGCCGAGTCTGGATTGGGACACCGTTCCTGAAAAATGAAAGAGCATGATGTGTTTCTGGTTTTATGCTGCTTTGTGTTTTCTGTCTCTGTCAGACTTCGTCTGTGTGTGTGTGTGTGTGCGCGCGCGCGCGTGCGTGCGTGCCTGCATGCGTGCGTGCGAGTGTGTGTGTGTGTGTGTGTGTGGATGTGTGTGTGTGTGTGTGTACGTGCGTCTGTTTTCGTGTCTGTCTGTGTGTCTGCGTGTGTGTGTGTGTCTGTCTGTCTATCTGTCTGTCTCTGTGTGTGTGCACGCGTGCGTGCGTGCGTGTGCGTTAATGAATTAGAGGTGTTCTTGTGCGACTGAATGAGTGTGTGTAAGGTCTGTGTGGGAGTGGGGGCGGTGTGTGTGTGTGTGTGTGTGTGTGTGTGTGTGTGTGTGTGTGTGTGTG
>JAWQFJ010000578.1:0-10000 GCA_034096865.1 Theodoxus fluviatilis
TTTTTCTGTAGCCAAATATTGTGAAAACCATTCTGATCAGTGAAGTAGAAGAACACGTATGCATCGATGTCTGAGGGGAACACGTGTTGCATGCGTGTACGTTGTGAATGCGCTCTAACAGTGCCCGTTTACACTCCCAGCCCTCCAGCGCTCCGTCTGCACCGTGGGGGGCGTGGCCTACAAGCCCGGACAGAGCTTCAAGGCCCCGGATGGCTGCAACACTTGCACCTGCATGGCTGATGGCAACGCCGCCTGCACCGAAATGGCCTGTCTGCTGGGTACGTAGCCATAACAACAACAGACAAGCATGGAATGCGACTTTGGCAACACCGAGTGAGTAGCCATGGCAACGACAAGCGACAATTGGTAGGTAACCTTGGCAACACCGAGTGGGTGGCCATGGCTATAGTGTGTAAGTAACCATGGTATAACAGTGGGTAAGATGCCATGGCAACAGTGAGAAAGTAGCCATGGCAACAGTGGATACATAGCCATGGCAACAGTGAGTACGTAGCCATGGCAACACCGCGTACATAGCTGTGACAAAGTGCGTAAGTAGTCACGGGAACAGTGGGTAAGTAGCCATGGCTCCTCCTCCTCCTCCTCCTCCTCCTCCTCCTCCCTCCTCCTCCTCCTCCTCCTCCTCCTCCCCTCCCCACCTCCTTCTCTCCTCCTCCTCCTCCTCCGCCTCCTCCCTCCCTTCCTCCGCCTCCTCCTCCTCCTCACCCTCCCCTTCCTCATCCCTCCTCCTCCCTTCCTCCTCCTCCTCCCTCTCCTCCTCCTCCTCCTCCTCCTCCTCCTACCCCTCCCCCTCCCCTCCTCCTCCTCCTCCCCCTCCCCCTCCCTCTCCTCCTCCTCCTCCTCCTCCATCCGTCCCCCTCCTCCTCCTCCTATCCGTCCCCCTCCTCCTCCGTCGCTCCTTCCTCCTCCTCCTCCTCCTCCTCCTCGCTCTTCCTCCTCCTCCGCTCCTCTTCCTTGTTCTTTTTCTTCTTTCTTCTTCTTCTTCTTTCTTCTTCTTCTTTCTTCTTCTTCTTCTTCTTTCTTCTTCTTCTTCTTTTCTTGCTTCTTTCTTCTTCTTCTTCTTTCTTCCGCTTCCTCTTTCTCTTCTTCTTCTTCTTCTTCTTCTTCTTCTTCTTCTTCTTCTTCTTCTTCTTCTTCTTCTTCTTCTTCTTCTTCTTCTTCTTCTTCTTCTTCTTCTTCTTCTTCTTCTTCTTCTTCTTCTTCTTCTTCTTCTTCTTCTTCTTCTTTCATTGAAACTCATTTTCATTCAAAGCAAATCAACACTCTCAGCATATTTTTGTTGGCGCCTTTAGTAAATGGAGTACGCGATATTTCGACAGATCCTGAGATGTTTCTTTCGAGTAACGAGAGAGCATAACATGTACGTTTCCGATGGTGTAAAGTGAGCTTCTGAAGGTTTCATCGCAAGTTTTCTTGTCGCACTGAAATAATAGGAAATACAAATAGTGTTTTCTCTAAACAGAATCACGTCGTTCTTGCACAGTGCCTTGCGATGACAAGGTGAAACCTGTCCCATCCATTTTGTAATGCCAGGACTCTGTAGTGTTGTTCTTCTGCGATGAAAAGACAGATCACGTGCGCCAGTTTTTCCATTCGTCCACATCTTGTTCTGTTGTCAGGGAATGGCTGCGAGTACAATGGGCAGCACTACGCCAACGGTCAGGCTTTCAAATCCAGTGACGGATGCAACAGCTGTGGCTGCAATGAGGGAACTGTCATCTGCACCAAGAGATTTTGCTTCCCCTGTAAGTATTTCAAGTACTACCTATCCTTACCTGCACGATTCAGAAGGGAAGCAGTGATTACGCTCGCTCATATTGCCGTGTTGTAATTCTGAGATCACCATGTATGGTCATAAATGGAGCCATTCTGGTACGCCAGAATTTGTCTGGTGTGCACCAGAACGCAACGGAGCTTGTGGTCACATTAGAGCAACATTTATGACGTGTCCAAATTCCAATTACAAGGAAGCACCAATTCAAAGGACGCTGACAACATGCCGTGTGCATTGCCATGGAGACAGCACTAACGACTCGGGGACTTCAACCACGCGCAAGTCACGATATAATATGCATTAATCGACACAGTTCTGATGAGCGACCGTCATAATGCACGTCAAAGACCTTAAACAGTTGTAGTGCATTGCCTGTGACGAAGATTCATTACTTGATAATCTTATAGATGAGGCCAGATATTAGAAACAAAAACAAAGTATGTCCCCAGTCTTGAAACACACCCAGAACGAAGACACAAAATCTTGCGCGTAAGGTCAGCTCGATGCAAAGTAAACAAGGGAGAGAACTACCGATAGCATAACGATACTCTTGCGATGAAATGTGCCATCGTAATTATCGACGGCAGTGCGCCACTGCGTTGCACCACACATAAATACACACACACACACACACACACACACACACACACACACACACACACACACACACACACACACACACAAACTCGGCGTACAATTTTGTGGTGGCTAGTCCAATTTGCCTCAGATCTAGGAAAAAAATCGAGAATATGGATGTATTTGATCGCTTTCTTTAATACATATATAACCTTGCAGGTCGCACTTCAATTACTTCTTGTGTACATATGCTTGCAGCCGAATGCACCTACATCGGACAGAAGTACCACAACGGGGCGAGTTTTCCGTCTTCCGACGGGTGCAACACCTGCACTTGCACTATGTTCGCAGTGGCGTGCACGCAAATGGCGTGCAGCGACCTTGAACGACGCTAACTTGATGACGTCACACTGTCGACACAGAGAGGGTCACGTGACTTAACAGTAGACGTTGCGCCTGATGTGAAACACAAATTAGCATTGCTGCATTGAGACATTTTACTTCAAAGAAATCCAAAACAAATTAAATGCGTCTTCAAGTTGTCTTAATAGTGAAAGTGCTAATTGCTCATCATTCTGTCCATACTCAACTTCGACTCAATTATTTTTTAACCGAAAGTGCATGAAAACCATTCTGATAAATTCATTTAATGCAATGAACATGTTTTAGCTGCGGCAAAGTGTTCCTGTCCTTGTAATGAGTGCTTTAAGTGAAATAATTCGTAAGCTTCATGTAATACTTGCAAGCATGCCGTACCTTTCTGCGACATGAGTGTCTGGGGAAGAAAACTGCATGTGAATCTGAATGCTTCTCCATCCGTATTACTGAATACTTATCTGAGAAAAAATGAAGCAATTCTTGCAGTAAAAAAATATGGCCCACAAACTCATTCGTTTCTCTTATAAATGTTGTTTGTAATAATGTTGGTGGTTGCGATGGTTTAGAAACGGATACTTTACTGTACTTTGTATTGCTTTCAAGGAAGCTGCTGCTGCTACTGTTGTAGCAGCTGCTACTTACGCTGCTGCTGGTAATTTTGGTGATAGCGACAGATAATGCGACGAATAATTGTAAACATCTGCATGATGTAAGTGCCTGTCTTGTAGAGCGCACGCGCCAACAGGCAATAAGCATGCTTATGAGCGTGAGAGACAGTCATCCACATACATTGCCCAGTCATACTCTAGTGTTACATTTGCACCTGACAACATGCAGTAAGCCTACTTGCATTGCCTGCTTTCAGGTATCTTTGATATCATGAGCCAGTATTTTTTATATGTTGTCGTATTTAAACAATTAGACGAAGGATATCTTCCTAATATCGCGCAGCACATGATAAGGGACGATCTTGCATCGAAGCCTGGAAGTCTTTTACATGCAAAGAGGTGCAGTTGTCACTGGTGCGTCTTCTGGTTGTGCCCCAGAACTCTGCTTTATACAGAATAGTAGGCAACTATCTGGGCTTCGAACGATTTAAAACGTAAGCACATTCTGATTGTGTGGAAATTCCACATTATTTTTTTTTAAGTTGCCCAATAGTTTGTTTAGCCTTTACCACGTGGTTTTCAGTAGCAGCTGTTATTGATAGTTTAGTGGAAAACGTGAAGCCAAAATACCTGTGGCCATTTACGACTTTCAGGCCAGCACTTATCCTGGCAAGAAATCAACCCCGTCTAGCAGTCAGAACCTTAGTCCCGCCTAAGACGACGCAGATCTTTTGAAACTTGGTTCAATTTGTCGTTGTAATCCTGCTGCCGAGAGGCCTAGCGCTAGAAAGCGCTCGATACTTGACTTGCCGTATAAATGTAGGCAAGCGCTATCGAGCGCTGAGGGGCTGCACGTGTAGATCCAAAATGACTGCTTTTGGGGAATGGAAGGTAATTACCATCACAAATGTTTGAAGTGACACACATTTCGACCCATGATCAACACCCAGCCTATGCGAGCAGTTACAAGAAGTTAAGCTGATGTTGTTATTTTCCTTTTCGAAAAAAACGCTACTCTGAGCTAATTACCTTACAAGATGCGATATAAATTGTCCACAAAAGACTTCTTAAAAGTCCGAAAGGAGGTAACTACATCTTACATTAGCCCTTAGTAAGTGTCGAGACATTTTTGCTTACGCCGCAAGTCGGCACTCTCGTTTCGACACAGTTTTATATTCGAACGGTGCCGAGCCTCCATGCATAGCTGCAGCATAATATATTGTATCACCTTCCTCAAAGAACGACCAGTCTGCAGCTGTGGGTTGGCTCAGATGGTTGAGAGGTGCACTCCGCGACGCTGAGAAGGCGTCCCGGAAGCTACATAGGTTAGCATTTGGTAATGTAACGTCGTTCAAGAGGGACAATGTGGGTCGCCGAGCGCTCGATCGAGCGACAGGCCTCGTGAACGACCTACAGCACTATGCCATGAGCAAACATAAGCAAATACACGTATGCCAATGCTGGTGGTCCGGGCGATAGCTGTACACAGTGTCGAATATATTTACGTAAATAGCTGGCCACATACGTCATATACAGGCCAGAGTTTGGTGAGACTGAACTGTCCCCTGCCTGACGCCAACCGCAGACTCGAGGGCCTCTGGCACGGCATCGCTCCGTCGAACTCCTTTCCGCACTTCTGAATATACAGCCTTGAGCATCCTAAACAATTTGATCAAAATACCCAATTTATCGATACCATGTCTCAGATAAGATGTGGCCACTGAATTAAATGCATTTTGATAGTCTACTAAAGCAGTATACATGTATACTTTTCCTCGACTACCACCGTGCAGATGTTTAACGGCAATGGAATAGAGTGGAGATACGTAGTCAATTGTGGAATGGTTTTCCCGAAATCTTGCATGTTCAAAGAACGCATATCCCCGTTTGGTCTAATTTTCGTAGGTGCTTTGTAAGAATGGATGCAAAACACTTGCTAACAGTGCATAATACGGAAATACTTCGATAATCCTTCAGGTGAAGTGTATCGCCCGACTTAAAAAATGGGACTATCATCGACAGTCTCTGAGTGCGAGGGAAACACTGATTGCCATACAAGACATTTAAAAAAAATATTTAAAAAGGAGTAACACTGTCAGATATAAACTTTTACAAGTTACTTGGAATTTCGTGTATGTCATGTTCTCTTGGGTTGGAGCTTAGCTGTCATGAGTCTCACTTCCTCGTCCGGTATTGGCGCGTTTTATCCCTATGCTGAAGGTATTTGCATGCGCTCGTAAACCAATTAGAAGTTACTCTCTCTTCTTCTTGAAGCAAATTGTACAACAGTCCAGAAGGCAGAGTGTGGCGAAGACTATTCACAAGTTTTTGACTGCCTGTCTTTATACCATGTCTACGGTACTGACAGAGAGCATTTAGTCTGTTATACATTCCGACAGTCTGCATCAAACCACTTTGGCTGAGCTCCCTCACTGAGGTATTTTTACTCCAACCTCTCAATCTCAGAGTCTGGATGCATAAATCCAGGGCAGATTCGACGTCATCATATATCATCTGCATTGCTACATCGAGGTCGGCCACAAACTGAGAAGATAGCAAAGTTGACCTAATCGCTTGGGATCTGTCCCAGTCCCATTCAGTTTCCTTACGGTTTCTCTAAGGGGACAAATTTCGCCCCTGGTTTTCCTGGCTGGCCCGATGCTACTTTGAAGTGGCACGCGGCTGGAGTAAACTGGATTACATAAATCGGCAGCAAAGTCCACCTATTTTAAAGGATGCTTTCCATTTTATCCGGCTGGAGTTTAGGAAGGCAATATGACCTCTCAAAAAGTCCAAATGCCCCATGTTATGTGTTTCCGAAATCCTGTTGGGAGCCATCCGTGGTGACTCTGCGTTGGTTCTCACTGCGCCCCCTCCCCCCCCCCCCCCTATTCACAGGTCCGGGATAGGAATATATATCACCTGCGAGATACAGTTACTTCCTGCTTGAAGCGCAAGATTAACTGCTTGCAGTACGGACGATGTTTTGTAACACAAAAGAACAGTAATGCACACAAAAGCACTCCTAGGGCGGTCACCTTACTTCTACTCGAAGACAAAAAACTTTCTTTACTTGTTCGCACCAAACGGGCAGATTCGTCATACACAAAGCCACCCATCACTTGTCGACGGCCCACTTACTGGATCACCAACCGAGATGCGACACACCAGCACGTGGTCATCTTTACTGCTTTGTCTGTGCTGAGCGCACTCCAGGACCCTCGCAAGAAGGAACTGAATGAACTTGCAGCCACTCTGTCTGAGCTGGCCGCACAGGTGACACTGACACTCTAATGGATTTCTGCACACTGTGGAGTGCATGGAAATGAGACGGCTGACAGACTGGCCAGGGAAGGTGGTCAGCTGGACCAGGAAGACAGACAGGTCTCTTATGCAGAAGAGAAGACCATCATCAAGGCTCTGTCTCAGAAAAAGTGGCGCCAGCAATGTCCGAACTACAACCAAAATGACACCTACCACTTTCTGAACAGAGCTGACCAAGTCATTCTGTTCAGACTCCGAACAGGACACAACAAATTGGCGGCACATATGTTCCACATGTTCAAAGTCGGTCAGACAGACAGATGTTCTTGCGACACTGCCTCGCTGACCGGTGAACACCTTCTCCAAGACTGCCCCCACCATGATGCCCTCAGAAGAGCCACGTACGTGGCCAGACCCAACACCAGTGAGGAGCAAACTCTATGGCAACCTGGAGGAGCTGCGGAGAACAGCTGCATTTGTGCGGGCGACTGGCGCAATCATCTAGCGATCGACAAGAAGACTTGTCGACGTCCACTAATGTTGTTCTTGTTACCCTAGCACACAAACGGGCATTCTGTGCATATATTCTGTGGTTATTTACTTCCCATTTGATGTGTGGCGAGAAAATTACCGGATAAAGTATCGACACAATAAATGTTACCATCGGATGGAACTTGAGCCAACATTAATATCCTATAAAATTATGTCATCGATAATGCTACGAGAGAGAGAGAGAGAGAGAGAGAGAGAGAGAGAGAGAGAGAGAGAGAGAGAGAGAGAGAGAGCACTGTCAACCTTTACCCGTAAATTCACTAGTACACAAGAAAATGTGAGAACTTCAAGTGCATGCAGACATCGCTGCACAGATTTTGTTTGTAGCTTTTTCATCCACCAGACCGACGTCAGATATCTCTAAAGCAAACACGCACAAACACGCAACACCCACAATGCAGGCATTGTTCAAAACTGTCCATTTTCTCCTTTGCTCTCCTCCAATGCTCTCCTCCAATGCTCTTCTGCACAACAGCGTTCCCGGATGCTGTCTGAGCGAGGATTGGCTGACCTTTCTGTTATGGGGTGACCTTGAGATACATCACCTTAAAAGAAGACTGGGTGGAGGTGATGACGCACTGACTACTTCGTCACTGATTCGCCTGCCAGACTACACAGGCAAGCAACCAGGGGAAGCTCGTAGGTGTTCGTCAGTTTCAAGCCTTCTCTCCAGCCAGAACCATGGTGCCTGCGATTGTTTGTGTACTTCTTTTCCTGCCCGCCCTCATCGACGCAGGTGAGTTTGTGAGGAGTTGTGCGTGTTGTGTCCAGGCAAGTTTACTGCGTGTCGAGACTGAATTAAAACCTGAATTGGCTGACTTCGTGCGAAGAGGAACAGTTGGCGCGAAGCATCCAAGATCCAAATGTAACGATGGGTCGTGGTGATTGGAGCGGGTTCAAGTGTGTAGTTGAAAATGGCGTATTTGATCTTGCAAAGTACCCAAAGACAGGATAAAAACAACTGCTCCATCCGTTTTGAAATGCCAGGACTCTGTAGTGTTGTTCTTCTGCGATGAGAAGACAGATCACGTGCGCCAGTTTTTCCATTCGTCCACATCTTGTTCTGTTGTCAGGAAATGGCTGCGAGTATAATTGAATGATCCACAGCCACACCCCTTTCTCACGGGAACTCGCGTGGTGTCACAAGCTTCCAGGTGAACGCCGACTGGCTCGTTGCATGCGTTGTATTCCGGACAGCATTTGTGTCTCATTTTTGCCATGCAGTGAGAAGATTTTCTCAGACTGTGATAGACAGGGGTGTGAATAAATACTATTCATGTTATTTAGACGAAATTAAGATAATCTGTGGCTGAGTTTCTAAGAGCTGTGGGTCTGGAGAGCGCGTGGTGTTCGAGAGGCACCGAATGGCCGTCTGCTCGCGCGCTCGCTGCCTGCCCGCCTGCCTTCCTGTCGTACTCTCTCTCTCTCTCTCTCTCTCTCTCTCTCTCTCTCTCTCTCTCTCTCTCTCTCTCTCTCTCTCTCTCCCTCCCTCCCTCCTCCCTCTCTTTATCTCTCTCTCTCCCTCCCTCCCTCCCTCCCTCTCTTTATCTCTCTCTCTCTCTCTCTCTCTCACACACACACACACACATACACACACAGAGACATACACACACAGAGACATACACACGCACACAGACATACACATACGCACTCGCACACACACATACACAGACACACACATACACACACACACAGACATACCCATACGCACTCGATCGCACTCTCTCTCTCTCACACACACAGACACTCACACACACACACACACACATACACACACAGTGACACACACACACACAAGCACACACAGCGACACACACACACATACGCACTCGCGCGCACACAGAGAGAGAGAGAGAGAGAGAGAGAGAGAGACAGACAGAGACAGACAGACAGACAGACAGACAGCACAGACACACACACACACACACACACACACACACACACACACACACACACACACAGAGCGAGACGGGAGCGATCTCGAGGTACCGAGGTGAACTGGTGCGAAGAGGAAATGAAAAAGAACTCGTGTTTTGGATGCGAGGTCTTCGTACTCACCAGAGCATGTGCCCCACTGGCAGTGAAGAACCATTTTGTTGTGGTTGTGCGATAGGCTAGAACCGAAGCGAAAACGCGTGATGGAGTCAAAGAGACGCTGGTTCCAGACAGTGCCGTGTTTGGGACACCAGTGTGAGGCACTGAAGTCTGCGCTAAAAATAGACTAGTTTCCGCGCCAGCGATTGGCTAAGCCCAGCGACCGCGTGGGCCGTGTGGAGCATTCAATGGGCAGCACTACGCCAACGGTCAGGCTTTCCAATCTAGTGACGGATGCAACAGCTGTGGCTGCAATGAGGGAACTGTCGTCTGCACCTAGAGATTTTGTTTTCCCTGAATTTCAAGGACTATCTATCCATTCTCGCACATTCTTCGATGGATTCATATGTCTGCTTGCAAATCGCTGTTCCGTCTTCATTATGTCAGTATGCACGACACGATGAGGTAGTAAAGATGATGCTCACTCATATTGCCGTGTTGTAAGCATGAGAACATCCATATATGATCGTAAACGAAACCACTTCCGTACGCAAGGGATTGCATCTGATGTATCATACATGGTCATACATTTTCAGGTCGCGCTCCTATCACCTCCTTTCCCCGTGTGTTAGAGTGAGAACTGGCCCACTGTGGTTTCCTGTGTGATTCATGAAAGGCGTCTGACGTAGGAAATCCACACTTGACTCGCTCTTATTCTTGCCACTTCTAGTGTTTTTCGTGATCAAACGCCTTGCACAGCCTGCAAAGGTTAATAGACTATTAAGTCTAATTT
>JAWQFJ010000578.1:20000-21255 GCA_034096865.1 Theodoxus fluviatilis
TGTAATGATGGATCAAGCGTTTCGGGCGAAGTCCTTCGTCAGTTTGGCAAAGAACACATCTTCTATCTGCAAACGAGGGATACCGGCCTGTACCTCCAAGTTATCATCGTGATGATATTTAATCTCATTTCTGACAGTCGCATAACATTCACACAGAAAATATTTATGATCGAGATGGGGTTTGTGTGCGTGCTCACATACACGTCTATGCGCATACATTCTGGATGAAAATTAAAGTGATAGAAATTACATTTTAAGATTTTGAAACACAATGTCAAACATCAAAGAGTAGCTACTTCTGACGTCATTACCCTTCAAATACTTCAACCCCTGTGGGTTGGGTTAAAAATAAACCCACCGCGTCTCTCTCCGCGATTCGTAAAAGACGAAGAACGAGGGAAAATACAGACGACTTGCCCTTACCCTAACCAGTTCTAGTGACTTTGCAATGAATGGCCTTGAATAGCCTACAAAGGCTGGTGGTAAAAACTCAATTTATCTCATTCCAGATACTTCAGCAAGGCCGCGAAAGCGCAGGATAGCTTTACCCGCGCTGTTGAATCTTCAGTTGGAACTTTTACCTCGAGACGAACTTGAGAAATGCGCAGTGTGCCTCCGCGACGTGGAACAGCAGACTACTGTCACAAGGAATCTGGAAGAACGTCTCTGTGCTGAGAGCAGGGTCAAGCCAAAGTGTCCAGCGTGGACTACGACCCAAGTGAAGATGAGTCCACCCTTTCTGTGTTGACGAATAAATAGAGAACAGCTCAGAGTGAGTTCAATGTGCTGATTCTACACGGGTTTCCCTCCTCGAGTCTCTTCAGTTTCGTTCTTTTCTCGGCCTCTCGTCTTTGCCTCTCGAGTGTGTGTGTGTGTGCGTGTGTGTGTGTGTGTGTGAGTGTGTGTGTGTGTGTGTGTGTGTGTGTGTGTGTGAGAGAGAGAGAGAGAGAGAGAGAGAGAGAGAGAGAGAGAGAGAGAGAGGGGGGGGGGGGGGGGGGGGGTAGGGAGGGAGAGTGCGTGTACATGTGCATTTCTGCGCCATTCATTAGGTCTGCCTGCCCACCTGCCCATGTCTGCCTACGTTTGTTTGCGTTTTCCTCTTTTCTGAGTGTGTGAATCTGGATTTGGATGTGTGTCTGTCACTCACCTTTTCTGCATCTCTCTCATTCCACAACTAAAAACTGCTTTCGAGGTTTCACCTCAGAAACCTGCTGCTATTGCTTCCACTTCAGGTAGGGAGTGTGTGCTGTTTTAA
>JAWQFJ010000578.1:21272-46272 GCA_034096865.1 Theodoxus fluviatilis
GGAGACGGAGTAGCGAATGAGGCAGAAGTACAGTAGAGCTAGAGGAGACATCAGCAGGGCAGAGGCAGAGGCAAAGGAACGGGAGAGACGTGCATGAATTGTGGCGAGTATGCTCAGAGCTTCTCTCCGGCGTTGTCGGCTCGTCGTGCTTTCCGCTCAGTGGTGATCTCTATCTCTAGATGGGTCTTACTGTCTTTCAGGAAGCAGACAACACCGACAGACCAAGACGGACAAGCCAGAGCCGAAAGGAGCGAGTGATGGCGGCGAAGAGAGACGAGAACTCAGAGAGAGACGAGAAGGGAGAAGACGAGAGGAGCGAGTCGAGAGGATCCACTGAGAGAGGAGATGAGCAGGAGCGAGAGGCTGGAAGTAGGAGGGAGAGAGAAGATGGCGAGCAGGAGAGAGAGGGAGGGAGGGGAACACACAACTTGACGAAGCAAGCGATGAGGACGACTGAAAGCTAACATCAAGAGCAGAACACACAGATGCGAGCACACTGACGGAAAAAGCATAGGCAGAGAGAAGAGAGCAGACAAGGGGACGGGCATGACGCAGCGAGCCGGATGAACAGACAAACAACACGAACAGGACAACACGCAGGGAGACGCAGCAGTCCAGGAGGCAGAAGAGCGACAGACAGAAGTGGGAGAGCAGATGGAGCTACCCCCCCAGCTCAGCGAGACACAGCCGGAACTGAACAGGCTAGCACGGTGAGGTGGCCACGAAGAGACAAGGAGAACACCTGACGAGCGAGCACGGGCACGCACGAAAGAGATTACAGCGAATCAAAACGCGACAGACAGCAAGTCGGCGGAGGGAGGGACACTACCTTAAGAAGAAAGAATGAGGGGAGAGTAATCTAAGTGCGGGAAACTCATTTCATAAAAAAGAAACCATTTTAGATGTCAGGGATGAGGATCGACGCATGTGCGTAGAGTCCGTGGTCACAAGAATTATGACATAAAAAGAGCAAGACCCCAAGAGCAGGGAACCGAGTCTGATGCGAGGAAGACGCAGAGAGCAAGAGACGTGTTGAGAATGGAGGGAAAGAAGAAGAGAGAGGAAGAATGATTTTAGAACAGAGAGAAACAATGCTGGACGGAAAGCTATTTCTACGTACCGCGTGGATTGGCGGACGAGGGAAGCGGTGCAACCTGATCGAGATCGCGAGAGGCGAGCACCCTTTGAGAGCTACCCCACGACTGAGGAACATCTGGAGTACCTAGTTGGCGACGCGGAAAGGAAATGAGCAGCGGTGACTGGATTGCGATAGAGAGGGACAGGGTTCGCGGGGGAAAGGGACAAGAAGGGGGAAGGGCCTGGGGGGGAGGCGTGAAAATTAGATCTAAAGAGAGACAAGAGTGGACCAAGTTCAGGCAAAGGGTGTGCGGGAATTCAAAACACCCTGGCTGGATCAGCCGATTCCCTGGTTATGATAGACTGGCAGTCGCATGCATTATTGTGAGAGATTGACCAGCACAAAGTTAGTCCGTGATGTTTGTGAGGTCCCTCGACGATATGTCGATCGCCCTGCGAGAGGTGACATAACGCCCCTGGACCGTCTTAGTTGCGGCATTGGGGAAGTTGGGAGGAGTGATGAGCCGCAGTGGCGGACGCTGTGTCTGCGATGACCTCTCAATCTTAGTCCCCCAACAGGAGCATGAGGATCCAGAGGAGGAACCCTGTTCCCTGACTTGCGCAGCTCAAGGCGGTTCGGGGTGTACGTTTCAATCCCAGAGAGGGGAAGAGCACTTCGACGGAGATTGGAGGAGACGATCGGGAGGACGGAGACGCCCTACCGAACCCTGACCCGGCCTCCGCCCTCCTGGCCCAACTCCGACGAGCTTTTTGCGACATTTATGATTTGGTTCTAGAGCCCTCCGGAAAAAGATATTTCTCAATGCGGTAAGGCACTTTCGAAGAGATATGCCATTGAACAGTGGATTGAAGAAATGAGACTAATAAGGAAAGATTGGGTGGTAGCAGTGTAGACACTAGTGGGGCTAGTGGTTCACGAAAGCCCTTGTGCGGTCTCCTTCGCGAGAAGAGGGCGGAGACGTTCCACCCTGTCTTGTTACGAAGACTGATCTCGATGCGAGGCATCGGAGTGAGAACCCAGAGCTGGCAGCTATGACCTCTGGGGTCCGAGAGTAGAGGATGCGAATCGAGTAACCTGGGAAGGTAGGAGGAGGGCTGAAGAAGAAGAGAACAGTGCGTCGTTCGATTTGAGATGTCTCTGTGCGGACCTGTGTGATTCTGGACAAGAGAGAGGCCGTCCGTGGCCGATTCCCGTAAGACTGACTCTGAGTGGAGGCAAGTCTACTCGTGAGCTGACCGCTCTCGCATCTC
Organism: Theodoxus fluviatilis; assembly: GCA_034096865.1. NCBI lineage: Eukaryota > Metazoa > Mollusca > Gastropoda > Cycloneritida > Neritidae > Theodoxus > Theodoxus fluviatilis. The sequence goes on from JAWQFJ010000578.1 coordinate 23,622, forward strand.
TCCTGCTCTCCCCCTCGTGTATCGCAGATCCGCCCCGCCTTGCTGGGAGGTTTGGGGTAGGACCCGGCGTAGACGAGAAGCGAGTTGAGATCCCAGACGCACGGCTCATCGCGGGAGCTAGGGCAAGCGAATGTACGATCGATGAAGAAGGTGGACCGCTGTTTGGAGTCAGAGGAGTGTTTTTGTAGAGAGAAATGAGAGGGAGAGGAGAGAAGACTGCCGCATACAGAGAGGCGGCGAAGAGAATTCCCGGAGAGGGGGAGAGGGGGAGATGCTTGGGGAGGGGAGGAGAGAGGGAGGAGATTCTCAGAGTGACTGGGGAGACAGGAGGCGAGGGAGCAGATCGGGAGAGAGCGTGAGGATCGTGGGATGAGAGTTGGGGAGATGTAGGGGGAGGGGGAACGGAGGAGAGGTGAAGACGATGGGGAGAGGAGGGGGAGAGGGACCATGAGAGAAGCACCCGAGAGCGGTTCGAGGCGAGGAGGAACGGAGAGAGGGAGCGGGGAGAGGGAGAGACGGCGAGCGATGAGACGTAGGGATGGTGAGGAGGTCAGGAGGACGGAGGAGTTGATCGAAGTTGGAGGGGGGGAGGGAGGGAGGGGTAAGTCGGGTGGGGGAGAGGACAAGGATAAACTGACGAGCGAGAGGAGTAGGGAGGAGGAAACGAGGTCACGCAGGGTGACATTAAGGAGGGGTAACGACTTTGAGAGGACTGAAGGAGTCGAGGGAGTGGGGATGTCCTGAGCAATTTGAGGGGCGAGTAGCGAAGGGTGATTGAGCCTCAACAAAGCCACATGGCTGAGTTGATGTGTCGTGAGCTTAAGTGGCGGGGTAGAGGTGGAAGGGGGAGAGGAGAGGCTGGTAGCAAGTGGATGCTCGTGGAGGTAACGGATGGTGAGGGATGAGAGCGAGATGAGGCGTCGAGAGCACTGAAGACACGATAGCAAGGGAGTTGAGAGTATAGATAAAGCATGGCGGCGAAGGGGATGACCGTGAATCCAAGTCCGCGAATCCGACAGCCTTCCGGTCCCACCGAGAGAATCCCTATCCAGAGCAGCGAGTGGGGTCCGGAGGTATCACGAGGTGGGACGCACGATCGGACGGTAAGAATGACTGGCAATCGCAATCGAACGGAGAGAGAATCCGGATTTCCAACCCAAGCGACGAAAACAACGAGAACGCGACTCGATAAACCAATCCCGAATGAGAGCGAGACACGAATGACCCCGAACAGACCTGCAACCCACAATTTGCGCAATCTAGAGTGATGTAGGTAACGCTCGGCGAGAACGGCGTAGTTGCGCGGATCGGTTGCCATGACCTATGTATGACGGGATGGGACCAGGTACATGGGCCCAGTGAGAGAGAGTTGTGATGACGGGCCGGACCAATACGAAGGACATTGCTAGGAGTGACGAGCCGGCCATAGAGTCGACATTTGACTAGATAGAGACCGAGAGAACCACGACCACTGACGAACTGAGCTAGATGGAGGCAGGCTGACATGGCGACGCAGACGTCCGAGATGTGAGGATTCGCATCACCATACGAACCGAAAGGACGGACCACACACCACGAGACCCCGAACGGCAGAGTTTCGACGAATTACATGGACCAATCAACGACCAACGCCGACCACGATGGGCCACTCCCCATTCCCCATGATAGAGACCATTAGCGAGACGAAGAGTGGCCAGACAGTCATACGCAAGTCCATGCGGAGCAGATCCCATGAGAGATCGATCCAATACACCACCCAGGTACACATCGCAGGCGACGATGAACCACCCCTGGTCCATAGGTGTAAGACCGATGTTTCGCCCAGAGTCGCCGATGCAGAAATCTGCAGATCCGGAATGATCAACATACCCGAAGCGAGATCGACAGGGGCGTCAGTACCATAGACATATTTACCGAGAGATTTGTCCGATGGGCCCTGCAGCCATCCGAGGATCCCGCGATTGGTGACGAGAAGGAGATCCTGACTCGAGATGCCGAGTGAGAGATGCACGGTTCCCAAGTCTGAGCCAGACCGACCGGAGAGCCCGAAGGGGAGACTGAGACAGGACGAGACCAGGGAGTCGGCCGAAGATGGCCGAGGGTTGCCGAATGACACCGTCCTCCCGAACTCCGATGACTACAGAGGATCGCACACGACCTGCAATTTACCATCTCCAAGGGGAGGGATGACGAGCCCGACGACGAGCGAAGCCGGCAACCGACATTAGCGACGGAAGTACCTATCCAAGATCGCAGTGAATCGACAACGCGGCATGCCGAGTGCGAAATCCCATCGACATCGACATGAGAAAGTTCCATCCATCGCAATGTGCTACCACTCAGACGGCCCAATGAGAGCGACATTTCCGAACATACTGCAGAGAGCGCGGACGAGAGACGCGAGCCGGGACATTGCGCAGCGACTCATGCATCATGGTCGATCCATCTGGTGATCCACCCAAGCCGAGGCGAGAACCCCTCCAAGCAGAGGAGAGCCCGAACCGCACCATCTCCGGGCGAATCCCAGATCGAGAGCATCCGGATCCAACTGACGGCCAGGCCCTAGCCCATTCTTTTGCCAAGAGACGCAAATCTTGCCACATGACAGGAGTGAAGAAAAGGGAAGAGAGTCCACCCGAGCGGCCAAGAGCCAGACCCGACCCACGCACACGCCAGGAGGGATCGATCCAGAGGATAGACCACTCACGGAATACTTATCTGCGACCCAGAGATCAACGATGAGAAGAGGACGGACGGCGACGCCCGACCACTGAGCAGGCGAGGGGGGGAGACAGAGAGCGAAGAAAGTTGTGTGTTTATGGCGAGGCAGATACGCAACGGATACGACACGCAGTCGTTCTGGAGTCTCAGGAATCGGAGGAAGGGAGGAGATGAAGCAGCCCAGATCGAAGACGACCGAGAGGGAGAGGCACCAAGGAGGAGACGAAAAAGCAGTCCCGAGAGGAGTAAAGAGATGACCGAGACATACGAGACGGGTGAACTCAGACCAGAACCACTCGAAGAGCGATTCGAGAGCGGCTGTGCGGCTGGAGAGAGATAAGTAGGCGGCGCGCACCGCGCGGACAGTGCGGGAGCGATCCGAGGTCGATGTACATCCAAGATCGGAATCACTGGATTGGACCTAAGAACGCACACACCCGGACGAGAGACCAGTGAGACAGCGCCCGCCCGAAGAAAGCAGCCCGAGAACCCGGAGAGGTCGCAAACGCAGACCGTCATCCGGAGCGAATGCCGATGATGCCCAAACGGGAGGGAGGGTCGACATCCGAAGAATGCTTTGAGCGAAAGAGATAGAGAGCGTGCATGGGACCGAATCGCAGAACAGAGAGAGGAGCCCAGAACTCTACGAACGAGCACACAACGCCACCACATCCGAGAGGTCCGAAACTGCACCCGGGACCGAGTACCCATCTCGCGGATCCATCGAAACCCAGGGCACCCGATCGCATCCAGGAATCCAAGAGTACCTTGTATCGGCGAGGCATGTCGACATGACGTAACATACTCCTGCTCTATGTTCCCATACTCCGACTTGATACAGGAGGGCCCAGACGACAATCCATGAGGCGTCACTGATCGTGAAAACAAGCAGGAGGAAGTTGACCGAGGAGGAGAGGAAGGCCAGAGGAAGAGCGGACGCGAGAGTACCCGCCGAGAGAGAGAACAGAAGCCCCTGCGGAATCCGAGACCTGAAGGAGGTAGGGACCGAGAAAGAGGGACGACTAGTGGACGGCACCCCTTACGTCACCCACGGAGATGGAACCTAGAGACCGCCCTGGTCTGATGCCAGGAACCACCTCCATTCCCGAAGCCGCCCTCCATACCCAGTTGACGAGAATTGAGTGGGCCTAATTAGGAGGGTCCTAATAGCGGAGACGCACAGACCGAGACGATGACCCACCGAGCAATCACAAGCCGGCCGTAGAAGGTGCCGAGTGAGACCGTGATGACCACCCATAACCTACTCCACGTTAACAGCGAATTATGCGACCCCAGGGACGCTCCACGCAACATCACCGTAGCTGCCAAGAAGGGAAAAGCCCACGAACCGAGGATGACACCACGGGGGGGGAGGGGGGGGGGAGGAGAGGTTAGGCCACGGCCCGGAGCTATTACGACAACTTGACGCAAGACCCGATCCATTACGCCATACGGGGAGTCCAGGTATGACCCCTGTGTCATCCGCATAGCCTTTATCGAGATAGACATCCGAACGGGGACCGCAGGGGCCGGCGAGGACGGCGAGAGGGGAGCGTTCCGAGAGTGAACACGTGAGACGAACGGGAGTGGGACGGGCAGACGCAGGAGAAAGAGATGAACGTCCGGGAGGAGCTTACGGAGAGAGATGGACCAGAGACTGAGGGTGAAGGTGAGGGTTGAAGAGACTATAGACAGATCTGGAGGGAGAGAGATGGGATGAAAATTTGGGCTGAGTGTTACTATGTATCTGAGTACCCAGGACGCCGCAAATACAGAGGAACCCATATAACATCCACTCTTCAGATTTGTTGTGCCAAATGCCCTGAACCCAAGAGCGAACCAGCCCCGCATGGAGTGTGGATATGACTCTAAGCTGGCCGACCGCCAGGGACTCGCCACCAGCGCAGACCCGAGAGGTGCACGAACAATATCCAAGCTATCCTAGGGATACAGATCACAGGGGTCCATAGAGCAGCATTGATGTCCGGACGAGAGTCAGAGCGCCACATAGTTCCGGGAGACGCGGGAATGCCGAAAGGCTGTGAACGGCAGAAGGCGCCGACTGCGACGAGCGAGAGAATCCACGCGCACTTCCGTGTTATTCGACCACTCCCAGTCGCATGCCACAGTTCCCATCGCGCATGACCACAGAGATGATGGACGAGTCTGCACCCTTAGTGAGAAGAAATGATGGGAGGAAATGGAATTGAAAATTAAGCGGGGAATGAGAGTGGATTAGAGAGCGTGGACGTATTGAGAGAATGGAAGGATAGGGTGAAGGAAGTGCGGCTGACCCGATGAGGAACTGGGATGCGCTGGAGTATGTTCGAGAGAGGAGGAGGCCAACCAACAGTGACACTCGCAGGAGACGAGATCGAGGAGATTGAGAGAAAGGGAGAGAGGAAGAGGGTGAAGAGGGACGAGAGAAGGAGAGAGCACACCGGAGGGTAGAAGTGGATGTGAGGGACAGTACGAGTTAGTAAGAAAGATGAGGGGTGAGGTGGGAGATGCAGGAGGAGGGGAGAGAGGCCGGAGAGAGTAGAAGCGAGGGGACTGAGAAAGAAGGATAGAGAAGGGAGAGACTAAAGTGAGTGAGAGGTATGGCAGTTATGTGTAGAGGGAGCAAGATTGAGAGATGGAGTTTCCACGTAGCGAATGTGTTGAGATGTAGTATGCTTGATGTAGAGTGTACTTCAGCATCGACCCCCCCTATTTACAGACGTTCTTGTCGTGGAGCGTACGCCTAGCTTTCCCCCTTTCTGTCTCATTCATGCGGAAACTCGCACGCATGCACACACGCATTCACACACGTATGTGCTCATACTCATACACACTCGCGGGGATGCACATACATACACACACACACACACACACACACACACACACACACACACACACACACCACACACTCACACACACACGCACACGCACACGCACACACACACACACACACACACACACACACACACACACACACAGGAGTAATCGGCAGGCACTCGGGCTAACTGATGAGTAAGCGAGAATGTGTGTGCGTGCATGCATGCGTGTGTGGTGTGTTTGTGTGTGTGTGTGTGTGTGTGTGTGAGTGTATCTTTTAGTGTGTTAGTGTGTGGTGTGTATGTGTGTGTGTGTGTGTGTGTGTGTGTGTGTGTGGTGCGAGTGTGTGCGTGGGTGTGTGTGGGTGTTGGTTTAGTGTGTGTGTGTGTGTGTGTGTGTGTGTGTGTGTGTGTGTGTATGTGTGTGTGTTAGTGAGTGTGTGTGTTTGTGTGTGTGTGTGTGTGTGTGTGTGTGTGTGTGTGTGTTCGAGGGTAAATATGTGTATGTGTGCGTTTGTGTTTGCTCGTATAAAAGTGTGTAGGTGCATGTGTGCTTGTCTGTGTGTGCTTGTCTGTGTGTGCTTGGCTTTCATGTCTGTGGATAACATTGTCTGTCCCACCCATTACACCCATCACCAAGGGGATGTATCAGGGTAATTAAGGTCTTGCACCTGTGGGGTGTACACAGCTTCACTGGTGTGGAACTGCCCGCCCACTCCCCTCACACCTGCTGGAAGGGGTGGGACAGTGTAGGATGAAGTGGGTTGTGGGGGGAGGTAACAGTAGGGGTGGGTGGAGGTGGAATGAGGGGGAGTATGTGTAAGTGAAGGAGATGCTCAGGTTGCTGTGTGATGAGAGAGTAATGCGATGGAGGGCCTGTCGTGAGCAACATTGTATATAATTATATGGTGTTGGGTTGCGGATATCGACTGGGCTATTGATCAGTGAACGAAGCGCTTCGGTTGGTACAGAAAGAATAGATTGGTAGCCTGCTATTCATGCACCCTTGTTTCTGAAGCTTTGCGTGCGTGTGAGTGAGTGTGTGTGTGTGTGTGAGTGTGTGTGTGTGAGTGAGTGCGTGTGTGAGTGTGTGTGTGTGTGTGTGTATCTTGTCTGTGTCTTTCATTGTGTATATCTGTGTGTTTCTGTCTCTGACTTTCTGTTTGTCTGTCTTTCTGTTTGTGTATCTCTCTATTTCTGTGTATCTGTCTTTCTGTTTGTTTGTATGTGTGTGTGAGTGTGCGTGCGTGTGTGCATGCGTATGTGCATGCGTATGTGTGTCTGTGTTTGTGTATCTGTCTGTATTTGTGTATCTGTCTATATTTGTGTGTATGTATTTGTGTGTCTGTATTTGTGTGTCTGTCTGTGTGTCTGTCTGTGTGTCTGTCTGTGTGTCTGTCTGTCTGTCTGTCCATCTGACGGCCTGCCTGCCTAAATCTTCATGTCTGTCTGTGTAAATCAGTCTGTCTTCTGTTTAATCTTCTCCCTGCCCCACCCTCATCGCAGCCTGTTTGGCTGGCACTGTCTTACACTGGCGTTTCTATGTCAACAGACATGTCCTGAACTTCCTGCGCTCCAGCAAGCTCCTCCTTCCCCAGGGCTTCAGGGAACTGAACCTTCTCAAGGAGGAGGCCTCCTACTATGGCCTTGACCCCTTGGTCCAGGAAATCGACTCGCTCTTCGCCCGCTTCCGCCGGAAGAAGCGTGCCGGCAACAGCGGGAACAACGCCGGGCGTGGCTTCGGCCGTCGCTATAGCAACAGCGTCGGGGAAGGCCTTGACCGCATCCACGAGGATGACCTTGACGATGACCTGGACTTCATCGAGGACAGCTGGCTCACGTGACCTGTCACGTGACAAGCAGATTAGGGGATGCACATTCCGAAAGTTAAGAAGACAGGGGAGCTGAGACGAATATTCTTAGTAACTTTTCTTTTGTTTTGATTTGTTCTGGTCATAAGTGTTGGAGAAAAAAAAAGAAAGGAGAGGAAATTACTCATCTGTTTTGTTGACATGAGTGGAAGTTTGCACTGGTTTCAGTCATCACTTTTTCCAAAGAGCCTCTTTTTGTCCTCTTTGGTTTCGTCGCTTTTCCCGCTCACTTCAAAGCTCCAAGTAAGAAAACAAAAAGGGGTGCTCCTTTTTTTTTTCTTCTAAGGAAGTGATATTCAAGACTGAGCTGTGCATTTCAAATTATATGTTCTTTTGTGTGTCCCTTGGCTCCGCTGCCACAGTTCGGAGAAGGCAGGATCTAAGTGTCTGGAAGTGAGGGTAGCTGGAGATGGCTCAACTCAGTTTAGATCAGGAGCCTCTGGCACCATCCCTCCTGTCTCTGTCCCTGTCAGATCCGAGTCTTGGAGAAAGCTGAATCATTCTCAGCTTTTTGGAAGGCCGGAGCAGTTCCTGCAGGAAGCGAAACCCAGACAGAGTCACTGACAGAGTCAACTGCATTCCAACTTTCCGAGAGTGGCAGAATGGCAGGTCTGTGGATAGAGAGAATGAGGACGACAGTGCTGCCATGCTTCCTTAGGTTGGGGATGTCTGGGCACTCTTGTCGCTGAAACCCACGTTGCAAGAGGATGATTTATAAAAATTTTATGGAATGGTCTGTTGCTGTCTGCATGAAGTGTGCTTGCCTGCTCCAAATTCTTGAAGCTTAAATTTTTTTTGTTTTAAGTGTCTGGGAGTCTGGACTTCAGTCTGGCAGAACCAAGTGTGAGTATTGATCCCCAAACTTTTGAGGAGTGAAACGTGCTGCTACACCATTCTTGAGAGTGAAGGCTTTATTGGTGTTCACGCTTTGGTTTCATTCAGTGTAGAATGTTCAAAGGTCAAACTGCTGTGACTACAGGCTTTTAGATATCTCAGTTATGGGATGATCCCTTTCTGTCCTTCCCTTCGGTGTATTCGTATGTTGGGGGGCAACTTTTGCATGTGTGAAGAAGACACGGTGGAGGAGGTATTCTGTATGAGACTACTTGCTGTGATCACAGAAGATTGGGTGAGACAGATATTCATACTGCAATGTTGAGACAGCTGAAGCCAACACCAAAGCAATGTCATATCAACAGTTCCGACCCCTGGGGGAAAGCATTCAGAAGGCAAAATGTGGCCGTGTGTGGATGTGTGGACCCAAATTGGCTTTGCCTTAGCAGCCAGGAACCTTCTCAGGATGCCTGGTTTTGGACAGACTGGAACAGACTGGAACAAACTGGAACAGAAGACAGTCTTTGGATTTGAGGGCAAGATGGGCCTGGAGCACAGAAGAAGGCGTTCAGAGGGCAAAGTGGGGGCTTGTATGGACAAAAATCTGCCTTGCTGCAGCCACCAGAGACTGGGTATGCATGCCTGGATTTGGGTGGACTTGGAGCAGACGGCATTTTGGGTGGACTTTTCCTCAGTGTGTTTGGACTGGAGGGGACGTCAGTCTCTGGTCACCGAGGTGCACCAGAACCGAGCTTTGGAGTCCTACACTAGAGAAAGGCAGATGCTAGATGAAACGGTGCCTCGGTCACTTTGTCCTCCAGTCTGGTCATGACAATGCTTGGTCTCTTCCTGCAGATGTTCTTGTCCTGAATTCGGGGCTGTGATACTAAGTTTTTTTTACTTGCTACCTTTGTTACTGTTGAGCTATGGCAGGGACTCGTTAGAATTTAAGACCTTGTTGCTACGGTCCTGTTCTGGCAAGTGCCTTGATGTTTTTGGTGATGATGCCGAGTTAGCTGTTAATAGAAAATGTGCCAGATACAGTAGTGTCAAAACTACAAAAACTGCAGAACTGTGAACATTACTGACACGTTTTTCTAAGTGTTGCTGAAATGCCTTTCAAATCATCGGCTTATATCTACAGTGCCTTACTCCCTTTTAGAAAATTGCTTTTGTCCCCTTAGGGCTGGCTTGTTAATATGGAGCTGTATTTTGTAAAATGAACTGTAACTATGCAAAGCATGTTTTGCAACATTTATTGTTATATGCTTGGGTGCTGCATATGACTTGAGCAGCGAACAGTGTTATTGCCTGTTGGTTGATGTCCAGGGCAAACATATCGAGTGCGGGTGATAGACAAACGGTGATCTCTGCTTGTGTCCAAGAATACTCCAGGCATAGCATGGGCATTCACCATTGCCTGCTATTTTTGTAAGACTGTATACATATACTCCACTGAGATCTCTGCCAGTACCAAAGGAAAAAGGAAATGGAGTTAAGTTTGACTGTCGACGTAAAACCTGGCCTCTAGGGTTTTTTCTTATGCTGTGGAGTTTTTGACCCGTTTAAGTAGATGTTTAAAGCTGCATCTGTATTTTAACAGAGAATTCTTACAAACCTTATGTCAATTTATACCAACAGTGAAGGACAGAAGGCTTTGTCCAAATTGTACCTGATAACCTTGGGTCTCCCTGCCTTCAGCTGGGATGAGAATTCAATGGGACATGAAGAGCAAATCATTGAGGAACTTGTCTGTTGAGAAGGGGTGGTAGGATCTTCAAGCACTGGAGCCGAGAGAATTGTGCTCCAGTGCAGATGTGTCGGAGGGGACTTCAGTGTGGATGTGTTGGAGGGGACTTCAGTGTGGATGTGTCGGAGGGGACTTCAGTGTGGATGTGTTGGAATGGAATGGAGGGGCATCGACATGGACTTCTGTGTTCCCCTAGAAAGTCAGTCCCCTCTTGGAGGAGGGACTGAGGTTGCCCAGCTGTGATCAGGGATGAAACAATAGCCTGCCATTGCAGCAGAGCAATTGGGAACCTGGGACCATGAGACTAGAGGTGTGGAATGATGGGACACAAGACGGATGTGGACGATGGGACACAAGACAGATGTGGATGATGGGACTGGGGACAGGTGTGAACTATGGGAAAATGAACAGGTGTGGACTATGGGAAAATGAACAGGTGTGGAATATGGTAAAATGAACAGGTGTGGACTATGGGACAAAGAGACAGGTGTGGACAATAAGACAAGGTGTGGACAATGGGACAAGAGATAGATGTGGAACACCCTTGGGGCAGGCTTGTGGAAAGAGAAGATTAAAGAAAAAAATCATTAGCAAGAGACGGCCGTCTTAAGTCTGCAACAGGAGAGAGCAAAGATTACAGGGACTTTGGAGAGTGGTTGTAACACACAGAAGGCACAACTTCTGCAACCGGTGGGGACGGACACTCAATGTGCCTTGTCACAATTCCTCGATGATGTTGGAACCTGTGTCTTGTCTGTCTGGGGTTTTTGTGTACATCTCCCTGGGAAAAATCAGCTTGGATTGCTTTCTCAGCACCATGAGAACTTGTAAGGATAGCTGCTCAGAAAGTGGCCATGTGTGTGTTTTTTCAAGCATATGTGTGATTGCGTAGAGATGTGTATGTATGGTTTATCACTGATACATTGTGTTGCGTGCTGTTCTGTGCAACACTCAGGTGGGCACCTCCAGCTCCAGCTTATCTCGCAGAGTGCCAGGAGACAGCATGCCGATGTGCGGTGGTGTGTGGACCTCCACTTCCAGGGCTGGTTGCATTGGTGGTGAGAGGCTGGGAACAGGGCCGTGGAGAAGGAAACACAGAAAAATGATTTCAGAGCACTCCTGCTCTGCTTGACAAGGGTGTGGAAGACCAGGGAACCATCTACATCTACCCTGCAGCAGGGAAAACAGCCATGCTGTACTGGAGTAAGAAATGGCAACACTGGAGTTTGGAAACGTTCTACACTGGAGTTTGGAAACTTTCTGCACAGGATTGGGAAACATCTGCAATGGAGTAAGAAATGTCCACACCGAGGTGGGTATTACTTGCACTGGCGTGGGAAATGGCCTTCACTGGAGTAGGAAATGCCCATGTTGGAGTAGGAAATGCCTACGTTGGAGCTGGAAATGCCTTCACTGGAGTAGGAAATGCCTATGTTGGAGCTGGAAATGCTTTCACTGGAGTAGGAAATGCCTACGTTGGAGCTGGAAATGCCTTCACTGGAGTAGGAAATGCCTCCGTTGGAGCTGGAAATGCCTTCACTGGAGTAGGAAATGCCTATGTTGGAGCTGGAAATGCTTTCACTGGAGTAGGAAATGCCTACGTTGGAGCTGGAAATGCCTTCACTGGAGTAGGAAATGCCTACGTTGGAGCTGGAAATGCCTGCACTGGAGTAGGCAATGCCTACGTTGGAGCTGGAAATGCCTTCACTGGAGTAGGCAATGCCTACGTTGGAGCTGGAAATGCCTTCACTGGAGTAGGAAATGCCTACGTTGGAGCTGGAAATGCCTTCACTGGAGTAGGCAATGCCTACGTTGGAGCTGGAAATGCCTTCACTGGAGTAGGAAATGCCTCCGTTGGAGCTGGAAATGCCTTCACTGGAGTAGGCAACATCCCCGCTGCTGTGGAAGGTCTCTACTTGTGGTGGGAAACATTTGTTTTGCTGTGGAAAGAGTAGGAAGCCCAGCTTGCATGTCCTGGCTGCAGGATGCAGGGTGGACTGTAGTGTCTGTCTGTTCCCATGGCGATGCTGTTGCCACCCCTGTCCGGGGTCGGGTGAAAGTCATGGGCAGATCAGCAGCTTCTGATATTAGAAAAAATCTTGTGCTTTCTTTCAAACCTATGTGAAGTTGTCATTTGGAGAAAAACATAAAAATCACAATGAGAAGGTTGTGTGTGTTTGTGCATGTGTGTGTGATTGTGTACGTTGTGTGGTGTGTGTGTGTGTGTGTGTGTGTGTGTGTGTGTGTGTGTGTGTGTTCCTCTGTGTAGATGTTGACCGTGGTGTTGGTGTTTTGAAGCTTCAATTGTGCAAGTCTGCTTTCAGACCAAATATTCCTAAGTCTGGTCAGCCTGAGTGCGTTGATCCCAGTTGAAGAGAGGAACTTCATGTCGTCATGACACGGCAAGGAACTGCACAGTCATTTCTTGCTTGCTTGCTTGTTGTTTTCTGAGTGATCATTCATGTGGAACTGGGTTTTCCTTGAGTCTGACCAGGTTTTCTGTGGTTGCTACTGCTGTACAGTACCAAAGCATTCATTTCACCATGGCCCTGTGTTCACCACTGACTGAATTCTCCTTCAGGCTGCATTCGCATGTCCAGCGTTTCTACTGCACATTTTTGAAAGGGGACAGCATATTTTGTTCCACTCAAGTTTTTTGTATGGGTTTTTGATGTTGATCTTTTTTGCTTGATCTTTTTTAATTTGCATTTGCCCTTCAAGAGCATTCTACTTGTTCAGCCGTCTTCATTCAAAGAGCTGATTTGGTGTTGCAAGATGGCCGTCTTCTTAGATACTCAATCTCCCTATCGAGTGCAGGGCTGGCTGATATCACGTATTTTCCCTCTTATTCAAAGATCACAACAAGTCCTTTTTGACTCATGCGTGTCTGTTTCTGCGTGCAATTTTCTATGTGCATTTTTCTGTGCACATTTTTCTATCACTGCTCCTGAGTGCAATATTGCCAGACACGTTTGAGACGTTTTTACTTTCGCTTCTCGCCTCAGAACCTCTCAGTGTTCATTCATATCTCTGTTCTTTATTTTGGAGTAAGATATAATTTGTGTGTGTGTGTGTGTGTGTGTGTGTGTGTGTGTGTGTGTGTGCAAAGGTATCCATTTACAAGTAACTTATTGAGTTATCCACTATTTTCCCTTCAACTGAATAGACACCTGAAAAGTTCTCATTTTGGGGCTTGTGTTTCTAAGTCAACTCGGTTTGACATTTGGAGTTGCAGACACCAACACCAACACTAACACCAGGAATGATGGCTTCATCTAGTCGTTTGTTACATCTCCCTCTCTCTTACTGCGTCATTGCTAATGAGCCAATCAACTATTTTAGCCACAGCCAGGGGCAGTTGTGGGTGCATCAGAAGAGCAGGGAAAGCCCATGGGGATGCATGATGGCCATTCTGGGTGATTTAGAGGCCATTGCATCAGGGACGAGGAACCGCTATTGGATGTGGATAAGTGCAGAGCAGACTCAAGTCCATTAGAGGAAGGGGGACATACGTGTCCATTAGAGGAAAGGGGACTTACCCAAGTCCATTAGAGGAAGGGGGACTTACCCATGTCCATTAGAGGAAGGGGGACTTACTCATGTCCATTAGAGGAAGGGGGACTTAATAATAATAATAATAATGTGTGGATTTATATAGCGCCTTACCATGAGTTAAGACATGATCAACGCGCATACATACACAACCATTACAATATGCAATAACAGTCAATCACATCAAAGGTAACTTACCCAAGTCCATTAGAGGAAGGGGGACTTACTCGTCCATTAGAGGAAGGGGGACTTACCCAAGTCCATTAGAGGAAGGGGGACTTACAGGCAGCCTGCAGAGCCAGGGGACTGAGATCTGAATGTGATCAGAGGAAGGGGGGACAGGTGAGGGGAAAGGTTTAAGATCTCACATCAAAAACAACTTGTGGCCTGAGGGAGAACTTGGAGAGAAATGTGGATTGCATGGAGATTTATTTCTAGTAGCGCTTTGGTGAAATTCATTTCCCCCTCCTGACGCTTAACCCTCCAACCCCTCACTCTCTCTGTTCCTGGTTAGTTCCTGGGAGATACTATTTTCTGTTATTTCAGATCTTCACATACTTGAATGAAATCTATCTAGTCAGCCCAGTCCGTACTCACTGACACTCACTCTCTCTCTCTCTCTCTCTCTCTCTCTCTCTCTCTCTCTCACTCACTCACTCACTCACTCATCTGGAGTGCTGAGATCCTAGTGTGATCACCTCTCAAACAGGGTGTGTGGACTTTTTCCAAGTTTGCCTCTTCAAAGATGTAGAGGAGGTGGGGGTCATCTTGGTGCGTTGAACATGGTACCTACTCTTGCTTCCGTCAGTCTCAGCATAGCATGGAGGTAAATAGCTGCATGTGCAAGACTCCATGAGGGAATCCTGCAGAGCTTCCAACCAAACCTGGTGAGTGACAGGTGTTGTGGTCTTAGATTGAAGGCAACTGTCCACTGCAACCTTCCTGAGTGGCTGGGCTGCCCACAGCCTCTGTCCAAAACATCTGCTAGAACTTGGAAGAGAAAAATGGGATGTTGTCTTCTATGCTTGCTCCAGCCTTCCAAGAGATGCCACATGGCTCTTTAATCTGTGGATTCAGCCTCTTCAATGTGAGTGGGGGTCCTGTCGCTACTGTTGGTTACTTCACCACTCCTGACCCAACCAAAGTGGTTGTGCTCACATTTGCAGAGACTTGACAGATCCCTAAAGCTAGCGTCCCTGTAGTACACGGTGTCCCAGCTAAAAGTAATGTTCCTGGAGAATTTGGCGTCTGCTATAGAATTTGGCATCCCTGTAGAATCTGCATTTGTGTAGACGCTAGCGTCTCATTAGATCTGGCGTACCTGGTATACCTGGTAAATTTGGTGTCTCTTTAGGATTAAGTATCCTTTTAAAATGAAGCCTCTGTCTGGCATCCAGTTTCCCTGTCGAATCTGTATTTCTGTTGACACAAGCATCTCACTAGATCTGACTTCCCTGTAAAATTTGGTGTCGATGCAAAATGTAGTCTCTGCCTAGAATCTGGCATCCCTGTAGAATTTGGTGTCTGTGAGGATCAGGCATCCCTGTAAATTATAGTCTCTGTCTACTGTAGCATTGGGCGACCCTGTAGAATCTTAGTCTTTCTAGAATCTGGCGTGTCTTTAGAATCTTAGTGTCCCTGCTGTGTCCCTGTCTGCACCCCCACGTCTGGAGTCAGGTTTCCTGCTCCAGTTTTCGTGCTCCACTTTTTCGACTGGAGTAGCCCAGTGGGCCTGTCTGCAGACAGGGGGAGAGGGTGCTGGGCCTTCCCAGAAGCCATTGCTCTGGGCGTTCTAGGTTTGTGAGGAAGCCGTGTGCATCTGCCTTTCTATCCATCACTCTGGGTGACCCCAGTTCTTCTGCTTCTTCCCCCCCCCCCCCCCCCCCCCCCCCCTCTCTCTCTCTCTCTCTCTCTGTGTCTGTCTGTCTGACAGACCTATTTACGTTTGTGTTGCATGCATCAAGCCCCCAAAACACACGCTTCCCCGTCAATGCTGTGTGCACTTTCCTCCAGCAGTCCAGCTGTCTGCAGGCTTGGGAGGCAGGCTGTGAGTAGTGGACCCCAGATGGGATGTAGGCATGTAGGTGACTTGGAACAGGACTGATGGAGGGGATGGATGGATGGATAGTGTTTTACGGCCTATCAGCGTTGTAGGCTATTTAAGGCTATTAATCACGAAAATCACTAGAACACTTTAGAGTAAAGGTCATCCAGTCACGGCGTCCCTAGTTACAAATCGCGTAGGGAGACACGGTGGGTCAATTCTTACCCCGAACCCACAGGGGGATGATGGAGGGGAAAGAGAAGACACTAGAGGACAGGAGGGACTTATGACCCACAATGGAGCTAGACCAAGGGCTCTGTGTAGCACTTGACCCATCCATCCAGTCTAGTCTGGGAAAGTCCGATTAGTCTCAGGTTGTTAGAGTGTTGGAGGTGCATTTTACCTGTAGCTTATGGTGTTGGAACCAGTTTTCTCAATAGCTGAGGCTGTGGTGGTAGCGGAATTTCGGCTGGCCGGTTTTCCCTCTGCAGCATTCTTGTTCAGTAGCATTGGTCATCACTAAAGGTTGCATTCATGAATTTTACAGGCATCAATCTACTTGTGATTTGAATCATGTGTGAATGGAATGTACGGAATTTTTGGGACACATTTTAAGTCCGATTTCACCTGTGTTGTGTTCATTTTTAAAATGAATGTACTGACATTTAAAGTTGTCAACATTGTCATTATGTGGTGTACCATACGGTGTACATTTCTGTTTAATCTTTGGTGTTGTGCTTTGAAGGGTGTTGTAGGTTGTGACAGGAGGTTTGAAGTTGTCACAATGTTGGATTTTTTCACATCCATGTATTTCCTTTCTCTTCAAATGCTTGTGCTTGGATACCTACCTGTTCTACAGGGAACGAATAATTAATCATTACATAAATTCCATTTATATTTTTCTCCACTCTATATTGAGCTTTTATCTTTCTTTCTTATCCAAATGTGAGCTTTTTACTTGGTTCCATCGTCATGATCTCTAGTCCTCACTTTTCCTCTAGACAGGCGTTGTCATCGTTGTCTTTCCTCTAGACACAGTCTTACTCTTTGGATGACTCCCTCTGTTTCTTTTCTTGAACAGTCTACTGTCTACGTAGTCCTTTCCTTTGTGTTGAGTCTTTGTCTTCCTTGGGCAATCCATTTCTCTTCTGAACAATCTTTCGACTAGGTAGCCCTTGTCCTTCTTTCCACAGTCTTGTTCTCTTTTTGAACAATCTTTTGTCTGCTTAGTCCAAATGACTTGTCTTTTTCTGGACAGTCCTTGTCCAGTCTGTTTCTCTCCCTGAACATTCTTTTGTCTGCTTAGTCCAGACAATCTGTTTCAGTCTGTTTCTCTCCTTGAACAATCTTTTGTCTAGACTCATGAGGATTATCTAATCTTTCCTCTCAGTGCAGCCATTTTTGCAGCAGTTGCTTCGTCACAGACTGGAAACATGCTCTCTCAGTTCTCCTTAACTTTCCTGCCAGTGTCCTTTGTACATAGTTTGTATGTTTTTCAATTTGATATACACACATATATCCCTATCTAGTGGTGTGGTATTCCTACCAAACAAAATCGTCGTCTTCCAAATGATGTGTACAGTTTGGCTTTTGAAACAAAATCATTGTCTTCCAAATGATTTGTACAGTTTGGCTTTCGCTAGGAGTGGAAGCCCTTTAATTTGTTTTTTTTTCTTCCAAATGCATTTTACTTGCATCGGGTGGGTTGTGGTTCTAGCACAACTTCAGACATGATCAGTTGATGTTTTCAGCCTTGTGTTGCATTTCAAACCTGAGTGAATGTCAGATCGAAGAGACACGTGTGGCCATTGTCAGTCAATACTGCTGTAGCCAGGTCCCATTCCAGCTGGTGTTGTAGCTCTTGGTACAAGCAGGTTTTGTGGATGGTGAGGAAAGTTGTACGACAGACAGCGAAGCACAGTTAATGCAAAAAGAGAAAAAAAAGATAAAGGCAGGAGACTGGCTTTAATGCATTGTTTGAGATGAGGGTTTGCTGTGAGAAAGAGGAATTGGAATAGATGCCAGTTTGTGTTGTCGTTGCATCTTGTACAAGCTTGTGTCTTTTCATATTTTCACTTATAGCCGTTTTGGATTGTTCATTCAGCTTGTCTTCCCAAACATATTTCAGCTTTGGTGGCAGATGTTGGGAAGGTTTGTCCAAAAAAAAGTTTAAAAAGGAAGAGAAAAAAAAGTTTGAAGAAAAAAGTGGAATGGAACACATTTTCTTGAAGTGCTTTGAAAGTAGTATTGGTTTAGTATTGCCTGGAGTAAGAGTACACACTTTCAGCAGTTATCAATTGGTTCGTGCTAGCGCCTCCCTATCCAAGGGAGATAACTCTTACTGGGATACACTGGCACGATTTGTCACACTAGTTGGAGGATACTTTCACCGAGATATTTTGAAGAAGCAGCCACTGAAAGTTTGAGTAAAAACTGCATTTATTAGTCTCAATGCCACCAGCAAGTGCTTCAGCTGGAAACAGAAAGATGAACATCTGATAAATTGCATACCACATTAGTTGCCCTCACAGTGGAGTAAACAGTGTGACAAAACACACAATACAAGGAATTTTGTGTATGATAAGAGATCGAACAAAGTGAGCCAACGAAACACTAAGCTGTGAGACTTAGCCAAATGAGAGCATCATGTTCCCCCCTCAGCCTGGGGGCTAAGAGAGATCGTGCCATCAAATTATGGCTGTAGCAGCTTAGCTGTCCTCAAAACAGTGGGCTGTTTCTGCAGGATACAGGCAGTTTATTCAATAACATGGTGGATCTTTTATCAAAGTCTTTATTCTTTCAGGACAGTATTTTAGTGCTAGTTCCAAATGTTTTCAACAATTTACACAGGCAATAAAGTTTTTAAAATAAAACCAAACGTTTTTGTTCATCATCTTTTGGGGTTCCGGTCATATCTTCTTATTGCCAAGGGAGAGAAAGAGTGTTTGGGGTCCATATCAACTTAATATTGCCGAAAATGTCTTATTCTATTTTGTCTCTCCATTTTCCATTGAGACAGTAGTGTGAGGAACATGAAACATTTGAGGTACAAGGAACAATAACAAAACCAAGAAACTCCATTCAGTCTCTTCTCCAACACCAAGGCACAAACTGTGGAAGACGGGTACATTTCAGGCGTGGCTTTTACCCCAGCCAAGCATGTCTCCATTCCAATTTCCATGAACCAGACACCTAGCACCATGGAGCCATCCACCTCTGCAGTTACAGTAATTGTCCGTTGTCCATGATGAGACAACTCCAAGCTTTGGAGCCCGACACGTCCCATGAACTTGCACAGTTGATTTTCTGTCAGTCCAAATGCTACAGTGGCCATAATGCGTAAGTCGTCGCAAGCTTTGTAGAACAGGCAGCCCGGACTGCTCAGAGTGGTATGGACTAGGACTGCACGAACCAACGCAGCAAAGATGGAGGTTCCCTGAAAAACGGGACTGAGCTCATGCAACTGTCCGGTTGATCTTGACCAGTGAGACGTAGAGGTCAAGAAGCAAGCAGCCAGACACTTGGACTGGGTGGAGTCTGACAAATGGAACTTCACTCAAGGCAGGGACTAGAGTTAGAACTCATACAAGGATACATGCATGCTTGCTTACACAACACAAATGTTCCACCTAACTTCTACTCAAATCTTGCCCCGGGAAAGCAACAGTTCAGTATGCAAATCTTTTGCACATAGGAACGTCTAATACTTGGAAGTCGATTCCTCAGAAACGGAGCTGCAAGAGTTCCTCACATAATCATGTCTTGATCAATCACACCTCTCCACTTGGTGTTTGTACCCTTCCTCTTGACTACTGACCTTCACAGCATGGCATGACCTCTGAACTCCAGCCTCTGACACATCTGTTTCATTGTCTAACCTTCACTTGTCTTGACCTCTGAACTCCAGCTTCAGACCCATTGCATCTCCCTGTGTCACGTCATCTGACCTTCACCTGCCGCGGCCTCTGAACCATCACCTTTGACATCAAGATGGTCAAGGACAACGTCTCCGAGCATCTGCAGGTTATAGGTGTGGATGTCGCCAGATAGGGAGGTCTGCAGAGGGATGGGGGTCAGCAGTCCAGACTCGTCCTGGTACATCACTTGCACTACCTGGCACCCCGCAGGCAGCTCCAGGGTGTCTGTCCCCTCCCCCTCCATCACAACGTCTGGCGAGAGCAACGTGGCCACGGGCAACACCCTAGTGTTCCCCTTCTCAGCCTCCATCCCGTCCTCGTCCTCATCATTGTTGTTGTCGTCATTGTCGTCATTGTCGTCTTCATTGTCCTCTTCAGCATCCTCATGGTCAAGTTCCTGCTGCCCTTTCTTGCCCTGGCTTGTCAAGTCCAGACTTTCGTAGCGAATGGTCTGCAGGCGGAAGAAGCCGTCCTCCTCTAATTTGTACCTGCACAACACAAATGGTACTGTAAGTACAATATAGCATAGTACAGTACTGTAAGTACAGTAAAGCATAGTACAATACAGTAAAGCATAGTATAGTACTTTAAATACAGTATAGCATAGTACAGTACTGTAAGTACAGTAAAGCATAATACAGTACTGTAAGTACAGTAAAGCATAGCACAGCACTGGAAGAATAGCAAAGCATAGTACAGCACTGTACAGTAAAGTACAGCACAGTACCGTGTGGCATAGTATCGTACAGTATAGCATAATGCAGATACAGCAGAGTCCCCGAACACCACAGTACAGAAACCACGAGACTCGAAGCACCATGTAGACATAGTTCTCCATTTGGCAGTAGCCACTAGATCTCCCCTCATTACTTGGAGTGTGGTTGTAGAGTTTTTGGGGCCTGCTCCAACAGCTCAACCAACAGCTGCCCCAAGCAAGAATAAGGTGCCACTGGGGGGGCATCTTGTGAAGATGGGAACTTCTCCTCATGTCGCACAGGAAGCACCAAGCATTCATGACTCATCACACAGACATAACACATCAAGACACAAACAAACACCACAGACATACCATTCATCACCAAGCAGACGAAAAGAAGCATGCTATACAATCTCAAGATGCACTGCAGACGATGACACAAGGCGCCAGACAGCCATGAAACAACTCACAGTGCCAAAGCAAAATTTGTGTTAAGTCCTGAAAATTTGAAGAATAGAAACTTCAGAGAGAGTGGTGAAGAGACATCTGCAGACGACTTCAAGCACCAGGAATGTGAATCATTAGACACTTGAAACACCTCATACATATGGCAACAGTCTTGAAGACTTTAAACACCAGAGACTTGAAACGCTTGAGCTAAACAGCAGTGACTTGAAACACAGGAGACCTGAAACAATCGAGACTTGAAACACTTGAGACTTGAAACACCAGGAGACTCGGAACGCCAAAGACTTGAAACACTTGAGACTTGAAACACTTGAGACTTGAAACACCAAAGATTTGACATGTCTGAGCTTGAAACAGTAGTGACATAAAACACATGAGACTTCATACACAAGAGACCTGAAACACCAGAGACTTGAAACATCAAATACTTGATAGGCCACAGACATGATTCTTCTGAGACTTGAAACAATAAGAACATGAGCTAACAGAAACTTGAAACATTAGAGACCTGAAACATCAAATACTTGAAGCACCTAAATTTCAAGGGCCACAGACATGATCCACTAGAAACGACAGAGACTTAAAACATCAATTTCACAGGCTAGACAAGATCCATCTGAGACTAGAGCAACAAAGAATGAAAACACTAAAGACTTGAAATGACAAAGTCATGAACCCTCTGAGACTTGCAATGCCAGAGACATCAGACAGCAGACAGAGATAACAACTTCCAGACAGAAACTTGATACACAAGACAACAGGGACCTGGAAGAGAGCTAGAGACAAGAATCTCAAAACAGGACTGGGAACATTAGAAACAGGCCAGGCACTGAAATGGTGGAAAACACAGAAAGAGATGATGGGTGTTTCATGTTTATCAGCCCTTATAGGCTGTGAAAAGCCACTGATCACAAAAATCATAAAACAGGTTAGTGAAAATCAAATCAAGTCATGATTTCACTAATCAGGTGCACGTGCCTCTTACGAATTACATGGGGAGACGAAGTGGGTCTATTCTTTCCCCCAACCCACAGGGGGTCTATTCTTACCCCCAACCCACAGGGGGACACAGGAAGAAAATTAATATGATTAGGTGAAAAATGTATTAAGACCAAGGGCGAAAAAAAATAAATCAGACAAAGATATGTCCGGCTGACCTGAAGCGTGAGTGACCTGACGGCCATTTGAACTTGTGCTTGATCTTGAGGTGAAAGGTCAGGCTGGAGCCACGGGTGAAAGTTTGTTGGCACACGTGACATTGGTACCTGCTGATGTCCACCATCTGTCGCCATGGAAACAGAAACGAATCTAACTTAAGCCAATGAATTTACGAGGAATGAAAACAAGAATGGATGGATGAAGACATACATTAACCGATGAATTATTGGATAAGAAGGAAGGAAAGAAGGAAGGAAGGAAGGAAGGATGCAGAGAGAGAGAGAGAGAGAGAGAGAGAGAGAGAGAGAAAACAACACATACATACTTGCATGCACAGACAGACAAACGAACGGACATACGGACGGGACGGGATGGGACAGACAGACAGACAGACAGACAGACAGACAGACAGACAGACAGACAGACAGACAGACAGACAGACAGACAGGCAGACAAGGACAGGACAGGACAGGACCGGACAGGACAGGACAGGACAGGACAGGACAGGACCAGACAGGACAGACAGGACAGACAGACAGACAGACAGACAGACAGACAGACAGACAGACAGACAGACAGACAGACAGACAGACAGACAGACAGACAGACAGACAGACCTGGTGGACTTTACGGAAGTGGTGGGAAAGCGAGCCACAGCTGCGGGTGCTGTACTGGCAGTCGGGGAAGTGGCAGGTAAAGTTCTCCTCCTCACTGTGGCTCTCCAGGTGTTTGCGCAGGTCTGCTGCACTCTTGCAGCTGTCAGTATAGGGCAACAGTCAAACCTGCCGTCTGTGTTTAAACACAGACATTTCTACTGCTCTTT
>JAWQFJ010000578.1:48772-53772 GCA_034096865.1 Theodoxus fluviatilis
TTGATATGTAACCTCCCTTGAAGTGAGCATCGAACTATTCTTGCTTACACCAAGTTAGCACTGTTGTTTTGACAAAAATTTCTATTCGAGCGATGCCGAGCATTCATGCACAGCTACAGCTTAACGTATTTCATCAGCTTCCACAAGGAACGAGCAGTCTGCAGCTGCTGGCTTACTCATTTGGTTGAGAAGCGCAATCCGCGACGATGAGAAGGCATCGCGGAAGCCATCTTGGCTACCGTTCGGTCATAACGAGTCGTTCAAGAGTGCACATTGGTTGCTCGGCTACCGGTCGGCCGTCCTGAACGCAGGGCTGATTGACCCCCTTCCATCTGGGTTAAGAGTTAGACCCCCTTCTATCTGGGTTTAGAGTTAGAACCCCTTCCATCTGGGTTTAGAGTTAGAACCCCTTCCATCTGGGTTTAGAGCTAGTTCCCTTCCATCTGGGTTTAGAGCTAGTTCCCTTCCATCTGGGTTTAGAGCTAGTTCCCTTCCATCTGGGTTTAAGGTTAGACTCACTTCCATGTGGGTTTAGAGCTAGACTCTCTTCCATCTGGGTTTAGAGCTACATCCCCTTCCATCTGGGTTTAGAGTTAGACTCTCTTCCATCTGGGTTTAGAGCTACATCCCCTTCCATCTGGGTTTAGAGTTAGTTCCCTTCCATCTGGGTTTAGAACTAGACTCATTCCTCTGGGTATAGAACTAGACTCATTCCTCTGGGTATAGAACTAGATTCTCTTCCATCTGGGTTTAGAACTAGACTCTCTTCCATCTGGGTTTAGAACTAGACTCTCTTCCATCTTGTTTAGAACTAGACTCTCTTCCATCTGGGTATAGAGCTAGATTCTCTTCCATCTGGGTTTAGAGTTAGTTCCCTTCCATCTGGGTTTAGAGTTAGTTCCCTTCCATCTGGGTTTAGAGCTAGGTTCTCTTCCATCTGGGTTTAGAGTTAGTTCCCTTCCATCTGGGTTTAGAGTTAGTTCCCTTCCATCTGGGTTTAGAGCTAGGTTCTCTTCCATCTGGGTTTAGAGCTAGATTCTCTTCCATCTGGGTTTAGAGCTAGATTCTCTTCCATCTGGGTTTAGAGCTACATCCCCTTCCATCTGGGTTTAGAGCTAGATTCTCTTCCATCTGGGTTTAGAGTTAGTCCCCTTCCATCTGGGTTTAGAGCTAGATTCTCTTCCATCTGGGTTTAGAGCTAGTTCCCTTCCATCTGGGTTTAGAGCTAGACTCTCTTCCATCTGGGTTTAGAGCTACATCCCCTCCCATCTGGGTTTAGAGTTAGTTCCCTTCCATCTGGGTTTAGAGTTAGTTCCCATCCATCTGGGTTTAGAGTTAGATTCTCTTCCATCTGGGTTTAGAGTTAGTTCCCTTCCATCTGGGTTTAGAGTTCCCTTCCATCTGGGTTTAAAACTAGATTCTCCACCAACACAGGCGCCCCTCAAGGCTGAGTACTGTCACCCTCGCTCTTCACGCTGTACACCGCCGACTGCCGCCTCACAGGGATCTCATCAACCTGCTGCTGACTTGTTGAAGAGACGGATGGCTGTCGGGAGGAAGGAATCACTCTGGCAGCAGAGCTTGGCCAGCATTCTCCACAGTGGTGAAAGGTCATGGGAGGGTCACGACCCCAGAGTGTAAACCGAGCCTCCCCTACAGGTCCTCTTCGCTAGCGTGTCATGTCTCTAATTTCACAGCTGAGAAGGTATTCAAGGCCCACAATTAACATGATAGTATGACCGAACTGAATACACTTATTTCGCTATCTTTACCACACGCACGCACGTGCGCACTTGGGCGGGCAGACGGACGGACGATCAAACAGACGGACAGGCAGTCAGGCAGAGACAATCACTCACACACACACACACACACACATATGCACGCACACACCCAGTGCCAGAGAGAGAGAGAGAGAGAGAGAGAGAGAGAGAGAGAGAGAGAGAGAGAGAGAGAGAGAGAGAAAGAGAGAGAGAGAGGGGGTGGGGGGAGAGGGAGAGAGAGAGAGAGAGAGAGAGAGAGAGGGGGGGGGGGGGAGAGAGAGGGAGAGAGAGACACAGAGAGGAGAGAGAGAGAGAGAGAGAGAGAGAGAGAGAGAGAGAGAGAGAGAGAGAGAGAGAGAGAGAGCAAGAGAGAGAGCAAGAGAGAGAGAGAGAGAGAGAGAGAGAGAGAGAGAGAGAGAGAGAGAGAGAGAGAGAGAGAGAGACTCAACACACCATGGTGACGCATATGGTCTCGTAGCAGTCTTTCCGTGGCGAATTTCTTGTTGCAGTGGGCACACTGGAACATGTGATCTGCAACGACAAAAACAGGACTTCTTGGGACATGGGCATGCAGGGATTAAAGGTTAAAATGCTCATTTTTATATTGCGACTTCCTACTCATTGATGGATGCTCAAACCGCACACGTATACCACCTGGTCATCGGGCGACTCAATTCATCTCTCCAACACCATCTCAACTCCCTGGGGAGCATGCGACCAGGCTGCACTCCAACACCATCTCAACTCCCTGAGGAGCATGCAACCAGGCTGCCAATGAACGCGCCCGAAGTTTTATTGGTAAGGACTAGGGCCCGTTCCAAGATACACAGCATTGTCTGCAATACTAATTCGGTATCCAATAGAGCAGAGTTTTGGCACTTAGGTTTATAAACCAAGTAGGAGTACAAACATACTGATTACTGATTCTTGAGAGTTCGCAGCAAAATACGGTACTTATTTAAATGTTTCCTGCTGTACATACAACTTTTATTATCTTTCTCCACATTATTTGAAAGACAACGGGAATGAGTTGTGTAATCAATTATTACAATGTATCGTTGCAAGTCATCCACACATCTAAACATCGATAGAAGTTTGTCACATAGTAAGGCTAAAAAGTACATCATGTTGATCAATTCGAACACCCACGAGAAAACAAGTGAAAACTCATTCAATATAAGGTGTATCCAAGCATCCGTACCCTCCTCCACCAACAACACCATCCCCCCCACCCCCGCCTCCCAACCCCCTCAACACACAAGGATGAAGAACACACGCACACACACCTATAAGTATATACGCATGAGCGCACACGCAGACACACACACACGCAACAACATATGCAACCACACACGCGCGCACACACACGCGCGCGCGCGCACACACACACTGATACTGATAGCTGTACCGCCGCTATGGTTCCTGTACAGAAGCTTCATAGTGCACGACCACATCGAGGCTAATCTGCATAAATCAGTAATTCCGCTATTTACTTCATTCAAACGAGACGGCGAATGACGCAGTTCTATCCTTTGACGTCACAGCTGGAAGGTGAAAGGTGAGCAGTTTACAACTGATACAAAAACTGAACGAGTGTGAGGAAGGGGCTTTGGGAAGGAGGAGGATGACACGCCCTCAGCTTAGAGAGCGGAGGGTGTGGTGGGGGGAAAGGTCAGAAGGACGGAAGACAAACAATCTGGGAGAGCGTAGCATAAGATCAGAGCAACAAGCTGTGGGAGGGAAGTGGAATACGAGCATCCCAGGATGAGGAAATTGGAGAGCAGTTTGTTCACTGCTGACCAGCAGACGCTGGATTTAGAGTGGTGGGGGGGAAAGGTCAGAAAGACGAAAGACAAACAATCTGTAGGGAGAGCGGAGCAGAAGATCAGAGCAACAAGCTGTGGGAGGGAAGTGGAATACGAGCATCCCAGGATGAGGAAATTGGAGAGCAGTTTGTTCACTGCTGACCAGCAGACGCTGGTCACTAAGGCTGCTCATTACCCACACAAGCAGGGGGTAAGGCATAAGAAGGGAGACGGGAAGGGGGTGGGGGGGTATGGGAAGGGTGGGTGGGTGTCGTTGAACTGTGGGTGGGTGGGTGTCGTTGAGCTGTGGCAATGACACAGGAGTCAGGAAGTACAGATGAAGACAACACATCAGTCCTATGTGCGTCAAGACCCAAGCCACAGGCTAGCAGCAACAAGACAGCAGCCGGCTGTTTTCTTCTGCACCATTCCCACCTTCACTACTTGAAATCGCTTCCTTACTACCCTTATCACATCCCATTCTTAAACAACATCACTACCATCGCCACCCCCACCATGTAAAATTTTGCCCTATCGCCCTTTATGCTTTTTCGTGTTTGAAGGTTCTACACAGCCTTTGCTGGCTGATGGGCAGTGGGACTCGATTTAATGGATCTTATGTCACTAGTTAGGTGATTTGTACTATACTCCGCTGTCGCGGAGAGTTATACTAACTTTGTGAAAGTGGGTGTTTTTATAACGTTGTGGCCTTATGCTGACCCACAGCGAGCCGCAGAGGATAGAGATCGATGGAGGAAGATTGTCCGAAAGTCATCAGTGGTGCCTCTACAACCCATCTCAGGGTTAAGAGACTGAACTGAACTGAACTGGCCTTATATATTGCCTACAAGGCTGATAGGCCCTTAAACTCCATCCATCCAACCCCCACCATCACATCATTACTTGAAATCAATTCGCCTCTACCCTTAGCACATCTCCATCATTACCACCATCACTACCACAGCAACCCCCACCATCACATTTTTATTTAAAATCGCTTTGCCACTACCCTCGTCACATCCCCATCTTAACCTAGGACAAGAGAGTGTGGTAGGGAGTCCGGAGTGATCTCCCTGAGGCCGCGAGGTCACGTGGTGTCGTTCACTGCCGGGATATTTAAGTGTTGGTCAAGCGGGCACACTTCCTTCTATTCGGCGACCAGAGGCGTGAGAGGGCACAAGAGGGCAGAGCTGAGAGCGAGAAGTAGAGCAGAGCAGAGAGCAGAGCTAACAGAGTGCAAGAGTTGGGCGAGCAGAGAGATCGAGGCGGGCAGGCAGCGCATCCACAGCCACTGAATTAAGGTAAGTGCATCATGCTTCCTATCTCTGTATTGTAACAGTGTAAGCATGAGGCCTCGATCGGACGGCCGCCGGTGCCATGCGGGTCGAGCATGGCACCACCAGAATAGCAGACAGCCTCGTGGTGCCTAATG
>JAWQFJ010000578.1:56975-66975 GCA_034096865.1 Theodoxus fluviatilis
GCTCAGAAATGGCGTCGAACGGTACATTTCGCCGACTCACTGCATTCAAGTGCAGATTTCTCAAAGCAGAATTGGTTAATGTGAACGGAAAGAGAATTTTTACATCCAAGACATGTTAATCTTTCTGTTTTCACTTTACATGAATTGCCGCTGTCGTTAGTTTGTTCTCTGCGATGATTTTTTTGCGGAAAATCGGCCGTATTTTTTCAATTTTTACCGGACATTTTTCAATGGGTATCTTCATATCGGTTTTTTGTGCAGTTCCTCTGGCCTAAACACCTCAAAATAAAGTTTGTGGGTTCTAGAAATGTTGACGAATTCCGTGATTATTTTGCAAACGTAAAAGTTTGCGTACGCGCCGCGCATTTGCCGATAAAAAACGATGCGTAGTTCATAACGAATTGTCGTAAAAGAAACAGTGGAACTTCTTTTGGTTATTATTAATCCGCCATTGTACATCTGTATTATTTTACTCAAAGTTGTTGTTGAGACTATGTTAGAGTAACATTTGCTGGGTTAAAATTTGAGGTCAGCGCGATGGTTTCCACAGAACTGGTCTACATTGGTGAAATGTGCGAGTTTGCTGTAAGACAAAAAGTTATGAACTACATTTTGATCGGATGGATACTAAACTGGAAATGCGGATGCGACCTCATTCCTTTGTCTTCGACGCGAAAGCATCACAGCGTGGGATTCTGCTTGGAAATAAAATCGACAATGTCTGCCTCAGGCAGAGAGAAAGCGAGTAAATGTTTTGCTGTAACTTTTGTTGACAGCGTTATGAACTGATTTGCCATAAACATTTGCTTGTATTTCATTTATTTCTCAAACAGCACTGTTGCTTGTTGTCTTGTTTTGTTTCACAAATGAGTGCACGTGGTTTTGGCCGGTTTGGAGCCAATTCAATTTGCAATCAATGGGTAAAAAATAAGTTTTTGTTATCGATTTGTCGTAGGGTTATGAACTCAGATTTTCAGAGTACTATTTCACGAAAGGTTGTTGATAAAATCGTTAATTTCCTGCTTTCACTGATAATTTAAAGGAAGGAAGTGATTTGCGTGTTTTGTCACTCGATAGCCACGGCAATATCTCATGTCGATGTAGTTCATAACTTTTCAACAACAAAAAATGTGCCTGCCACTTGCGGACCCTAAATCAGCAATTTTTGAAAGCATTATATGTTTAAATTGTGAAAACTAGATAGAATTTTTATTATCCAAAGTTGATTTTTCATCTTAGTTGATCAGATGAAAATTTTATTGTAGGGTTACTTAAACTGGTGTAGTTCATAACCTTACAGCAAGTTCTTGAAACTTATTGCTGTGAAGTTATGAACAAAGGCCAAATGTTCCACTATGCCATTGATTGTATTATTTTGTAGGGAAACTTTTAACTTATCTCCAGTTTACAATCTGGAACTAACTGTTAATCTTACCTTTAGCGTCAGTTACTTGTGCATATTCATTGCATAACCTTACAGCAGATGTCTGCATTATGATTTGTGTAGAGTTATGAACTAAGGTCAAAGTTATGGCCTTTATTTTAATGGACATGTTTCTAACTGTGACCTTTTTTTGTGCAAAAATCAGAACCTCCAACTTCTCTCTGTTGGTCAAATTTTAATTTCTTATCACAATTTGGGTTTCCAAACCTCTGTCTGAAAATATTGCATGTCGTAAGGTTATGAACAATTTCCTTATTTGCCTTACTATATCCTTCCAAAATGTGTTTTCAACTTCAAAATGCATTATTTTTGGTCTGTCACTTGGACGAGCTTGTTTCTTAACATTTTTAGGGCATTTTAAAGGCATGGTTGTCAATTATTTTGAGTTATTGGTCATTGGTGCTGTAATGTTATGTACTACTACAATGTTTTTGCGATAACTTGTGATTGTTTTAAAGTACACAAAATTCAAAGGCATTGTTGTTATCCTCATCCAATATGTGTGTTTTGGGTGTATGAATCATGTCTGAGCTATGCAGCATTTAGATACCAGTTCATAAAAACTAAATTTGTCCCGCTGTAAAGTTATGAACAAATGAGACCAATTAGTGATTTTGCTGTTTGCTGTTGGTGTAGAAATTTGAATTTTCCCTAAATGATTGCCACATGATAACACATTTTGCATTAAAAGGTAAAGGTGTGGTTTTTTATAGCGACTTACACCCTTTGTCTGGGTCTCAAACCGCTTACACTTTACCCCCTGATCACTGGGCAGCTTCATCAATCCTCACTGGTACCTCACAACAAACATAGTGACGTACATTTAAGACACACACAGTCAGGTACCAGCACCAACTCCGCTCCCTGGGGAGTATTCCAACCCGATGCTGGCGCTTGGCCGCATACAAGGGTTAATCGCACAACGTTTTGCCAATATTGCCCTCACAGGTACCCGGTTTTACTCCTGGGTGGGGAGAAACAATGCGAGTTAAACATCTTGCTCAAGGATGCAACTCTGGAAACCGCGCAGCTTCGAACGCCTTACATGGTGATTAAGTTGATTTGGTCTTTAAAGTGGGTTATTTTTAGTTTTTTTACTTTTGGTACACTGTAAAACCTCCTTTTTTACAAAAGTTGCTACATCATCCTGGTATTCAACAAAATTGCTTGCAGGACCACTCTAAAATCTGCTCCCAGTGTTAGCTGGTTGATGCATTCTAATTAAACATATATTTGACTGATAAGACCATGAGTTTTAGCTGTTTATAACAAGGGCCGCTCTCAATGCTGTAAGGTTATGAACTGCTAGAAAGAGTTTTATTTTCTGCAGCTCGGTTCAGTCAATTTTCTAGAGTTTTAGTGCAGAGCCTATTACTGTAGCTTGTTTATCGATATCAGCTGAAATTCTGAAGTGATGTGGCCTAAATTCCTTGTTTATGATCAATTTAATCATGTGACTTGATGTAAGGGTTATGAACAACGTTCAAATACGTTTTTGTCCACTGTGCGGCCAATAAATGTCCGTTTTGTTTCAAATTTGTTGTGTTGGCTTTGTCATCTTTTTCTTTTTCCACTGCAGTTCACAAAACCTACATAGTCAAAACAAAAAAAATGTCCGGTTTTTAGACACCAATTCTGAGCCATGGCCAGATACAAAAAGATCCCAAGGGAAGACTTGCTACACTGGATATCAAAGGTCCATTTCATGACACAGCCTACTCAACCCAGTCCACAAGTTCAATACTCAGGTCCATGCTGTGAAAATTCCATTCCAGACCTCAACTGTGCCACGTTTGGCATGAGTGGAATAGCCACAGTGGATATCATAGGTCCCTTTCATTATAATGCTCCATTAAACTCAGTCGAAAAGTTCATTACAGAAGTTTCTTCACGCTGTGGAGACTTTCAGTCTAGGTCTCCACATTGCCATGCCAAACAAGAGGAAAGCAATCTTAGGGGATACCAATGTTCCACTTCCCAACAAAGCATAATCAAGTCAGTCAACAAGTTCATTGCACAAGGTCCGTGCTTTGAGGGACTTCCATTTTAAATCTTCACATCCAATTCCTGGCAAAAAAGGACGGCAATATTACTAGATACCAAAGGTCCCTTTCCCTACAAAGCATAAACAACTCAGTCCACAAGTTCAATACTCAAAGTCAATGTTTTGAGGACTTCCATTCCAAACCTTCACATTCCAATGCCTGGCAAGAGGACGGCAATATTACTAGATACAAAAGATCTCTTTCCCTACAAAGCATACACAACCCAGTCCACAAGTTCAATATTCAAAGTCAATGCTTTGAGGACTTCCATTCCAAACCTTCACATTCCAATGCCTGGCAAGAGGACAGCAATATTACTAGATACCAAAGGTCCCTTTCCCTACAAAGCATAAACAACTCAGTCCACAAGTTCATTTCTTGGGTCCATGCTTTGAGAACTTCCATCCCAAACCTCCACATTCCAATGCCTGGCATTCAAGGGTCCATCTCCCTATGAAACATAATCAACCCAGTCCACCAGTTCAACACTCAGGTCCAAGCTTTGGGGACTTTCTCAAGGTCTCCACACTGTGATGCCTGGCAAGACCAGAGCAACCACAGGGGATACTAAGGCCATATTCCTGAACATCCATCCTTGGAGAAGAGCTGAGACTAATAGAAATTGCTTTCATCAGTCCCTGCTTCACATACAGGCATACCTTCCCCAAACAAGCCAAGTTCAGGGATGGACAGAGCCTACATCACATCACTGCTCTCCACTGTTACTCTCAGCTGTGCTGCAGTCTGGCTGGAGTGAGATTTGTGCCATCTGGACACCCTCAGGAAGGCAGGAGTGAATGGACTTTGGACCGCATAGGATGTCCCTGAGGTGTCTACATGCCCAGCTGACCTGGCCTTCTTCCCTCAAAAGTCCACATTCCATTCTACATGCAAACTACACCCAGTGCCCTGTGGTCTACACATGTGTCGTGCCTCATCTGCAAAGACAGGAAAACTGGATGCTTGCCATGCCTCCAGACCTGCAAAGAACATGCACCCAGGAAGTCGCGTCACCACATCCACTTGACGACGGTTCCACACGTCACCTTCCAGCGTCCCCAACATTTTACATACCCCAAGTGCTAAGTAGTGCTAAGTAGTGCTAAGTACAAGGCTGTCTGCTGTGTGTGCTGTCTGCAAGCTTGGAAACCCAACCCATTCCACCATCCAGACGTGCAAAGAACATGCCACACAGTTGAGTCAATGTGTCCACATCTGAGTGGTTTCATGCAGAGTCATCCAGGGCAAGGCTCAGGCTTGCAAAGCTGTATGTATTGTATACCGCAACCTCTAAAAAATTCCCCCACTCCTAACATCATCATTCAGTGTGAATTTCAGCTCTGGAGCACATATCTCAACCTTTAAAAAAATGTGTCCATACCTAACACCATCATTCAGTGTGAATGTCTAGCTTTGGATCACATATCTCAACCTTTAAAAAAATGTGTCCATACCTAACACCATCATTCAGTGTGAATTTCTAGCTTTGGAGCCGTATGTCTCAATCTCCACAAAAAATTCCCCCATCAACATCCAATGTAAGACTCAGGTTTTGAAGTGGCAAGCCTCATCAATAAGAAAATACTCTCAATTTCCCACCACTCTTGCTGAACAGTGATCAACACAGCTTGTTTGGTTTATGAGATTTTCATGCATCTGTAGTGAGACTTGTCTGTGGAAAATGTTAGCCATTGTGAATCTGCCTTGAAAAGATGTTTTGTTGTTGTTAACATTCCTTTCCAGTCAAAGAGATCTCTACACTTGTAATGCTGTACAAATGTAATGCATTGAAAGGAGTCAAAATATCAAAACAAGTTAGTAGCCAGTCATCATTCTATAAAATTCTGAATAAATAATTTCATGACTCCTTGTTACTGACATCATGCCAGCCATAGTTAGGTACACAGCAAGGAAGAAACACCCCCCCCTCCCCTCCCCCCCCACCCCCCCCCCCCTCTCTCTCTCTCTCTCTCTCTCTCTCTCTCTCTCTCTCTCTCTCTCTCTCTCTCTCTCTCTCTCATTCATGCTTACAAGAGCGTGTACACACACATACGCATGCGCACACACACACACACACACACCCCAACAACAGCAACACACACACATATTTCACATACACAAACACACACTTTACACACACAAAAACCCACAACACCCACACTCACACACACACACTTACCACACAACACACACACTAACACACACAAACACCCACACACACATACACAACACTCACACTTCACACAACACAACACCCATACACAACACACTCATTACACCCCCATCCCACCCTCCACCCCCACACTTTACACCCACGTCCCTCTCCCACCTCCCCACCCACACACACACACACACACAGAGGAAACTCACAGTCCGAGTCAACCTGGCGGTGCAGATGGTCAACCATTTTAGTACAGCTGGCGAAAAGTCCGCCACAGGTGGGACAGGCACAGACTTTCTCCTGGCTGTGACTGCGCAGATGTTCCCGCAACTTGTGCTTGCTCTTAAACTTCTGCCTGCAACCTGCAACAGCCACAAACACTCATGGGGCAGGGCGAGGATGAGTGAAGAGTGAGTGAGTGAGTGGGTGGGTGGGTGGGTGGGTGGGTGGGTGGGTGAGTGAGTGAGTGAGTGAGTGAGTGAGTGTGTGAGTGAGTGTGTGAGTGAGTGAGTGAGTGAGTGAGTGAGTGAGTGAGAGAGTGAGAGAGTGAGTGAGTGAGTGAGTGAGTGAGTGAGTGAGTGAGTGAGTGAGTGAGTGAGTGAGTGAGTGAGTGAGTGAGTGAGTGAGTGAGTGAGTGAGTGAGTGAGTGAGTGAGTGAGTGAGTGAGTGAGTGAGTGAGTGAATGAATGGGTGAATTAATGAAAAATTAATAAATTAATGAACAAAGGAGTCATAAAGGAATGAATGAACAAAAGAATAGATAAACAAATGAATGAAAGAAAAATCAATAAAAGAATGAACAAATGTATGAACAAATGAATGAACATATGAACAAAAGAATGAACAAATGAATGAATTAGTGAAAAAATGAATGAATGAATGAATGAATGAGTGAGTGAACAAATGAATGAAAAGGAATTTCCCAGCCTATCAGCCTCTGTAGGCTATGCGAGGCTGCTGATAACAAAATTCCCGAGAGCTGGTCAGAGCAAAGCCGGTCAAATCATGATATCCTCTGGGATTCACCTCTGCTGAACCTGGCAGGGAGACTTTCTATCATCACTCTCATTCTCAACCCACAGGGGCGGCTGGAGGAGTTGCTTGGCAGGGACAGGAGCAGGAAAAGAAGCAGTAGTAGTCACAGGAAAAAGTGTTCCCCTGTGTGTGTGTCTGTGTGTGTGTGTACATGTGTACTATATATATATATATATATATGAGTGTGTGTGTGTGTGTACAATGTGTGCGTGTTTGTGTGTGTATCTCTATATGAGCGTGTCTGTGTGTATTTATATGTACTATGTATGTGTGTGTGTAGGTGTGTGTAATATGCGTGTGTGTGTGTGTGTAGTAGGTATGTGTGTGAGTGTGTGCAGGTGTGTGGGTGTACAATGTGTGGGTGTTTGTGTGTGTATGAATCTGTGTATGTACTGTTGAATGAGTGTGTGTCTGCGTGTGAGTGTGTATGTGTGTGTGTGTGTGCGCGTATGTTTAGAGTGTGTGTGTGCGTGCATCTGAGTGTGTGTGTATGTTTAGAGTGTGTACATGTGTGTGTGTGTGTGTGTGTGTGTGTGTGTGTGTGTGTGTGTGTGTGATCTATGTATGGGTGTGTAAAGTACGTGTTTGTGTTTTATGTGTGTTTCACAAATGCATGCACACACAAAGCAACCATGCACACACACATACATATACACTCTCACACTCACACACACACACTCAAAACACACACACACACACACACACACACACTCAAAACACACACACACACACACTCAAAACACACACACACACACACACACACTCACACACACTCAAAACACACACACACACACACACACACACACCTCACCTGGAAAAAAAGAAAACAGAAAAAAATGACCGGAGTCTGACCAATTGTATACTCTCGTGAGAGAAGTGGGCCCTGAAGAGGGCCGTTACTAGAGCAGTGGTAGGCTTCTAGAGCAGTCGTAGGCGAGCTTTCGGAGGGGATCCTCCTTCTTCAGGCCAAGTGGTACAGGACTGGCAGGCGTAGGGTTTAAATAGGGGACTGGCGGAGGCTCGTGCAACGCAAGTCCCCCGAGAAAAGCAGGAGTGGACGTGTGCTCACCCCCGTAGAAGGACCGTCCACAGAGAACACGGGGAACCCGTGCCACAGAACAGGGCGGGCTCAACGGTAGTGAGCCATGAAGCCCGTGTCTCTGTTGAGCCCGGTGTGCTGCGTGCCAAACCTGATGATGAGTCTCTGCTCCATAACCCGACGTTGGTGGAGGTCGTGCAAGCCGCCCCTCAGCACGCTCACGAGCATGTCAGCGGGTGAGTGGTCGGACAGGTTGAAGTGTACGCTGACTGGGAGGGGCGACAGGTTTCTAATGGTGGCGCGGTGCCCGTTCATCCGTTGGCGGAGTCGCTGACCAGAAGAAGGAGGATCCCCTCCGAAAGCTCGCCTACGACTGCTCTAGAAGCCTACCACTGCTCTAGTAACGGCCCTCTTCAGGGCCCACTTCTCTCACGAGAGTATACAATTGGTCAGACTCCGGTCATTTTTTTCTGTTTTCTTTTTTTCCAGGTGAACTTTGTATAGTCTGACACCGGCTCCTTACCTCCACACACACACCTCACACACTTACTTACCTGTCCATTTGCAGGTGGAGACTGTACTGTTGCCCTTTGCATATTCTTCACAGTGGCCATTGACATGTCCATAGAACAGCACCGGGTTGTCGTAGATGATCTGCAGTGGTCAACACAGACTGTGTCAGTGAGAACAAATCGATAAAACTTTCCATCAACATCCTCAGTGTTTTGCTATTTTTGTATGATGATTCAACCTGGTCCAGTAGTCAACCCAGACTGTCAGTGAAAACAAATCGATAAAGCTTTCCACCAACATCCTCAGTGTCTCGCTATTGGAAGTATTTCTCTGTATGAAGATTCAAACCTGATCCATTTTAGTACTTGCATTACTAGCAGACACTGAAGACTGTTTTAAACTTAAAGAAATGAAAGCTGGATTCCCTCACTTCTATCTGGGTTTTCCTTCTCTGGTAGAGAAGATAAAGGGGGTGGGGTGGGGTGGGGTGGGGTGGGGTGGGGTGGGGTGGGGTGGGGAGGTAGGGGTGAAAGAAACATCATGCCAAGCTTGACCAGACTGGCCTCTATGAAAAATTTACCACAATGAAGCATGATCTGCCTGATGCTGCAATAGCCTGACTGACAGTAATTGGACTGACAGACTGCTGACAGCCAGATTGACAGTGACAGCCTGACTGACAACTATGAAAGGCTGACTGATGGTGACAGCCTGACTGACTGTGGCAACCTCACCGACAGTGACAGCCTGACTGATGGTGACAGCCTGACTGACAGTGACAGCCTGACTGACAGTGACAGCCTGACAGACAGTGACAGCCTGCTGTTGCACTCTTGACTGGCAGCGACAGCCAGACTAATGGTGACAGCCTGACTGACTGTGGCAACCTCACTGACAGTGACAGCCTGACTGATGGTGACAGCCTGACTGACAGTGACAGCCTGACTGACAGTGACAGCCTGCTGTTGCACTCTTGACTGGCAGTGACAGCCAGACTAATGGTGACAGCCTGACTGATGGTGACAGCCTGACTGATGGTGACAGCCTGACTGATGGTGACAGCCTGACTGATGGTGACAGCCTGACTGACAGTGACAGCCTGACTGACAGTGACAGCCTGACTGACAGTGACAGCCTGATGTTGCACTCTTGACTGGCAGTGACAGCCTGACTGATGGGGACAGCCTGACTGACATTGACAGCCTGCTGTGGCATTCTGACTGGCAGTGACAGCCCGACTGGAAGTGACAGCCAGACTGAAACACTGACAACCTGCTGTGGCATTCTGACTGGCAGTGACAGCTTTAGTGTCAGCTAGGTCAGCCTGACTGACAGACGACAGTGAAAACCCATGGGACAGCTGTGACAGCCTACCTCACAGCCAGTCCACCCACACTGCAGGTTTTCCGGCAGCTCCGGGATCCAGTTCCTTGACTGTGCCCCCACGAGGCAGGGCTGAAGGTTCCGCTGCATCATCAGGCCCTGGCCCTGGACCTTGAGCCGTGTGTGGAAGAGGTGGAAGTAGGCATGGCGGT
The DNA here is from genome assembly GCA_034096865.1 of Theodoxus fluviatilis. NCBI lineage: Eukaryota > Metazoa > Mollusca > Gastropoda > Cycloneritida > Neritidae > Theodoxus > Theodoxus fluviatilis. Next base: position 66,748 of record JAWQFJ010000578.1, read on the forward strand.
TGAAATCGGAGATGCTCCCCTCCACCTCCGTCCCACACTCCCTCCACTGGCACTGAAAGCTCCACACTGGAAATACAGCACACACCCACACTTGTATCACAAGCTCTGATCTGTGTGTAATAACCAGGGTAGTACAAATGTACACTATAAACACCGCTGAGTGGGTTACCAAAGGCTGCGTACACGAGTACTGCAAACATCTCTTGTGTTTTACAGAGGACTGCATCA
>JAWQFJ010000578.1:76975-79919 GCA_034096865.1 Theodoxus fluviatilis
TATGTATGTATGTATGTATGTATGTATGTATGTATGTATGTATGTATGTATGTATGTATGTATGTATGTATGACAACTTCTTGGGCTTCAAAATAAATGAAAGAAGAAGGCTTGAAAAAAATAGCAAGGTCAACTGGTCACACTCAAGTTACCTTGAACTACATGAACTCTGCCTACGTTTAGGTATCCAAGTAGACTTTGACGAGGAAAACGATCTCTACGCAGCCATGATTCCTGCAGCAGATGATGACGACGAAATCTTCCTGCGCTACACTGACCCGTCAAAATTGTTCACTGCACTCAAACACAAAGAAATTAGGCAGGACCTCGACCACTGGCGCAGTTTACAACAACAAGGTGCCTTGGTACGAGAGGCTTTTCCTGTGGCAGACATGGCATGTTCCAATACACACCTGACCAACGGTAACATTACGGACCATCTCACTAAATTTGTGGCTAAAGGAAGACTACAGCTCCTGGAAACTTGTGCGGTGAACAATACATACTACCCAAATTCCTATTCTAGAGCTTGTCAGTTGTGCCATTTCCACACAGACACAAATTCTCACGCGCTAAACGGCTGCAGCCGCCTGAAAGGTCTGTACATTGAAAGACATGACAGGTGTGTGAAATTAGTAAAGAGAGAACTGGAAGAGAACGTGTTGACAGAGTTTTGTGAAGTTTTTGAGAACCAGGCAGTCTCTATGGAAGGGCTGGATGCAATAGGACCGTGTAAGCCGGACTTATGTGTAATTGACCATCTGAACTCAGCCGCCTTTATCGTTGAGATTGCCAACCCCTTTGATACCTTCATTGAGAAATGCTATCAACACAAGTTTGATAAGTACATGCAACTATGCATCGCACTCAATGACGCTGGCTTTTACACAAGAATAATTGTTTTGATAGTTGGTTCCCTTGGCACTGTACATCGAAGATTCACAAAGGGTCTCATGCTGATGGGTCTTTCAAAGCGCAAAAGCAAACGTTTGACCAAATACCTTAGTTTGTCAGCCATGATTGGTTCGAGAAGGGTTTGGGCCAGAAGAAACTATCTCATGCACTTAGATACGTGATAGATAATCCGGTCACTATTTTGACAACCTGAAATTTTATGGCCTTTACAACTCTTTTGCAGGGCAGCAAAGTCGAGCAGGGTTTTAGGATGAGACAAGCACTCCTCTGTATAGCTGATTTTTAGCAGGCATGTATAGTCTTTGTACAAATTTCTGCAATAAAGTGATTTGATATGTATGTATGTATGTATGTATGTATGTATGTATGTATGTATGTATGTATGTATGTATGTATGTATGTATGTATGTATGTATGTATGTATGTATGTATGTATGTATGTATGTATGTATGTATGTATGTATGTATGTATGTATGTATGTATGTATGTATGTATGTATGTATGTATGTATGTATGTATGTATGTATGTATGTATGTATGTATGTATGTATGTATGTATGTATGTATGTATGTATGTATGTATGTATGTATGTATGTATGTATGTATGTATGTATGTATGTATGTATGTATGTATGTATGTATGTATGTATGTATGTATGTATGTATGTATGTAGTAGTATGTATGTATGTATGTATGTATGTATGTATGTATGTATGTATGTATGTATGTATGTATGTATGTATGTATGTATGTATGTATGTATGTATGTAGTATGTATGTATGTATGTATGTATGTATGTATGTATGTATGTATGTATGTATGTATGTATGTATGTATGTATGTATGTATGTATGTATGTATGTATGTATGTATGTATGTATGTATGTATGTATGTATGTATGTATGTATGTATGTATGTATGTATGTATGTATGTATGTATGTATGTATGTATGTATGTATGTATGTATGTATGTATGTATGTATGTATGTATGTATGTATGTATGTATGTATGTATGTATGTATGTATGTATGTATGTATGTATGTATGTATGTATGTATGTATGTATGTATGTATGTATGTATGTATGTATGTATGTATGTATGTATGTATGTATGTATGTATGTATGTATGTATGTATGTATGTATGTATGTATGTATGTAGTATGTATGTATGTATGTATGTATGTATGTATGTATGTATGTATGTATGTATGTATGTATGTATGTATGTATGTATGTATGTATGTATGTATGTATGTATGTATGTATGTATGTATGTATGTATGTATGATGTATGTATGTATGTATGTATGTATGTATGTATGTATGTATGTATGTATGTATGTATGTATGTATGTATGTATGTATGTATGTATGTATGTATGTATGTATGTATGTATGTATGTATGTATGTATGTATGTATGTATGTATGTATGTATGTATGTATGTATGTATGTATGTATGTATGTATTTAGTCTGTTATGTCAAAGCGAGGGGAATGTATGTAAAGAAAGTGTATGTGTGTGAGTGCATGTATATCTCAATACATAAATGTCAAAATGCTGTTCCCAGTATTTCATGTCAAAGTGAGAAGACATTAAATGTAAAAGAAAATGCTACAATATGTGAATATATGTATATTCCAAATAATACCAAAATGTCTAAAGGCTGTAACCTGCCTATCATATAAACTCGGATCTAACTGAAGACTATGTAAATGTAAATATCACTGCAGCCAATCTACTGTTGACTCGATGTAACTTTGTGAATGCAGGTCTCAGCAGCTATCCATTTTGCGGGTGAAATTTAGTTTGCTCATGACAATCTGTGCCTTATGTGTATAAGTGTGGACATTTATGTTACAAATCTTTTTGGTCAGGATAACCTAGTTGTTTTTGTGTTGGCTTTCATCACTCAACATGACAATGTAGGTCTCCATTTTCTTGCTTGCGAGTTGAATAGCTCTGAGTTACAAGATGGATCTATTCATAGTTTGTTCATGTGTGCAGATTTTGTGCATT
>JAWQFJ010000579.1:0-62500 GCA_034096865.1 Theodoxus fluviatilis
GAGGCAAAAAGCGCTCAATTCTCACCCCAACCCTAGAAAGTCCCAGGTGGGAAAGAATACATCAATTTAGGCAAGTTGTCTAAACGCAGCCGCCAGGATCAGGGGCGGGGAAAACCCCTCGGCTTTGGGTCACGGGCAGCCTCACGCTTGGCCGACGATGTGATCGCGAACGCGTTGCCCCTCACAATTGACAGCGAGATTCTCTGGAAAAGGAACTGTGTCTGGCGTGAGTCATCTGTCGACAGTGCAATCCGTTGGCCGATCTCTCGGATGAGTTCCGTTGCTGCCGGTCCGACTACTCCGGTTGTTTCAACAGCAAACGGGACGAAGTGGTACCTTTCCGAGATAGAGGCGTACTTCCTCCTCTTCGAACCTTCGGCTGTCCGGCAGGCGTTCCCTGGGTCGATAGCAGAATCTGTCATTGAAGACGGCGCGAAAGAGTCAGAGCAGGTGGCGTCCCAAACAAGTGACTTGCCGTTCTTAAATGGGAAGACAGTCATGCCGTCGGGGCGTCGCCCATCTCCTCTGTCGAGGCCAACCGGTTCCATAACGGAGTACAGGCCTGCGGAGTCGAGCGACCGTTTGATGACATCGTTGAGAGCGGCGTGGCGTGGGAATCTCCCGGCACTGTAGCGGCATGAAAGCGGATGCAAGCCGTAGGTGTCGACCGTCTTGCCGCATCGACAGGGGTGGCTCTGGCACATCTGCTGGCCGAGGCGGAGAGAGACAGCAATCCTGAGCGTCTCGTCGTCTAGGAGGGTGCCGAGCGAAGTGGCGGGAATGGCGTGTAACCAGCATCCGCTGTTCGGTTGTGCGGCCGAGCCCAGACAAACCAAACGATGCTGGTTAAGACGGGGTCTGAGCTCGTTCGCGACAGCTCGACTGGCAGTGCGATCCCAACTGTGCTGGGATTCCGGGATATCGGCATATGGGAGCCCCTTCTGTCTCCAACGGCCGAGAGCGTCCTCTGCGTCCACTGGAGATGAATCGCCGTCCGTGTTTTGGCCAAGGATGGCTTTGACGAGCCGTTCGCTAGAGTAGACAGAGGCCAGGAAAGCAGGGAGTGCCAAGTCGCTGGCGGTCCTAAGGCCTACGCCACCCTCAGCCAGTGGTAGCGTCGCCTGTCGCCAGCCCGTGTCGTCGAAAGCGATGTTGAGGAGGCGTTCGGCGGCCTTTTTCAGGACACTGTCAAACTCGAGGAGCTCTGCCTCGGCGGTGTATGCTCGGCAGCTTCGGAGTGTATAAAGGAGTTTCGGCGCCGCGAAGCAATTCCTGAGGAGGAACAGAGCAGGATGCGAATCGAGGTATTCGAGACGGGTCGTCATGGAGCGCAGATCATCTGTCTTTTTTACTATTGTAGCCGACGTCGCGATCGCACTAATTGGTGAGCCCAGCAGTTCCAGATGGTCCAGCTCCGTCACTCGGACACCAGGCAGGACAGGTCTAAAATTGGCCAAGTGGGCGGCGAATTGCTCAGCGGGGAAACCAACGTTGACGATTTCCGACTTATCCGGGTTGACCTCCAGGCCGAGGGAGCTCAGTCTGCGAACGGCGGTTTCGACATCGTGCAGGACGGAGGCAGGGTTTCCACCAATCGTGGCGTCGTCCAGGTACCACACATTCAGGTCGGACGTGAGACCACGGGCGACTTCGTCGACTGTGGCGGCGAACAGCATAGGTCCCAAGGGGTCTCCCTGTTGAACGCCGGTAGCCGACTCGATCTCCTTGCCGTCATACTATAATTATGTATACATCCAAAAACAAGGGAAATTACTCGCGAGTGAATGTGACGTAAAAAATACATGTGACGTAAGCAATATCTCGTCCTGCATTTTTACTATACAAGATACAGGAGTGATGCTTCTTTATGTCTATGTTCTTTGATTGAACACAGAGATATAAGGCTTGTTCAGGAGTACTCAGCGCTGCATGAGCGCTTCATGTTGGCAATTGAGCGCTCATGTTGGCAATTGAGCGCTCTTTGCCACTCCTGAACGCCTAAGATGTAGTGCAGCGCTTCACTTGTTAAAGGGGAGGTAAATCTTCTGCGCCCCATGTTGTGTTGATAGACGCGAAGAAAGTGTTTTCTTTGCCACAGACATCGTTTATGCACGTTTACATGTATTCTGCATGAATAAAATCCACTACTGTGTCATCCTTACTTGCCATTACTTGCACATACAGAGCGCTTAGGGAAAATAAAGCCCGTTCCAGTCCCAAAATGATGTTTTTGAGGGTTACTTTAGGCGTCGACGGCCAGTGCGGGATCGAAGACGCCATTTTGAATCTGCTGCAAAATCATTCTGCATCATCTCGGATCGGTGATGCAGAGCGCTGCTCAGCGCTGAGTGAAGCACGCCCCAAATTGGCCGTTCAGGAGTGAATCACATGCAGCGCTGAGCAGCACTCTGAATTGCTGCGCCTCCTGAACAAGGCTTTTGTATCTCCGACACAGGTTGGTCACATGACTTCGGCTCCACATTCCAATGATTTTACCAATCAAAATTCAACATGATCAAAAGACCATTGAGAGTAAAAAGAGACGATTCTATTTCACTCCAATTATTTATTCCGATAGATAAACACAAATTTGGTGTTCTAATAAAACTAATCTATGAGATTTTCAGGAAATCATTTGAGAACTACTTTTAGCGCGAACGTCGTCTATAAGGTTGCAAACTGCCTTCAGCACGTGCGCGATTGTGTATACACGCAATCTTTGGAAGGGTGCTGGACGCTTCGCCCCATTTGCCTGTTCGCCCCAACCTCTTCGCCCCACATTCTTGCCTGTTCGCCCCACATTCTTGCCTGTTCGCCCCACTATCCTGGACTCTTCGCCCCACCATCTAAACCGCTTCGCCCCACAATCCAAACTCGAGTAAATGCCGGAAAACATCTACAAAAACCATGAAAATGTCAATTTTAATCATTAGTTTTTGTTGTGCGAATTGATTTTCCCGGCATTTTGTTGTTGATGTTAATGTTGCTAGCTGCGTATTTTTTAGGTGTTAGTTCATGATGTTTTGTAAATTTATTTGTGGAGTTGTACATGTAGTGAAACCGACGAAGCACAGTTGATTTTTGTGTATCGATTGGCCTTGACCCGCGATCGAGTTAAGCTAAAATTAGCTTGTTGTGTTACGCGACGTACGTTAGTCGATTTCTGCCTCGAGCTTCGGAGATTGCATGTGCTGTTGCTTTCGCGAACAATTGTGGAAGTTATAGCGATTTGAAGTTGAAAACTCAGTCGAGTTTCGGAGATTGTGCTGTTGCTTTCGCAAAAAATTGTGGAAGTTATAGCGATTTGAAGTCTCTGTCTGTCTCTCTCTGCCTCTGTCTGTCTGTCTGTCTGTCTAGCTCTCTGTCTCTCTCTCTCTCTCTGTGTCTCTCTCTCTCTCTCTCTCTCTCTCTCTCTCTCTCTCTCTCTCTCTCTCTCTCTCTCTCTCTCTCTCTCTCTCTCTCTCTCTCTCTCTCATTCTGTGTGTGTTTGTGTGTGAAACATGTGAAATGATATATTTTGCATCACACTAAAATAATAATATAGAGGAATTCTTGCTTAGATGTAAAGGATTCATCATGAGGGCATACAAGTTTTTGCACATGTTTTCCATGATCTCTGGATCTTCCTTCTGAAAATTACAATCGGAAGTTGAAGTTGTTTCGAAATGGGAAATTCTGGATACTGGTGGGGTTGACATTTGTAGTCATCTTCTTCTTCCTTGTCTTCCTTGTCTTCCAAAGATATACACCATTAACACATTTCCCTCCTATAGTGGTTGTGGATGTTGTGTTTTCATGCATTTTTGGCATTTCATATTTACCTTATAGGATCTTTGCATAGTTTTCCTGAATGCTTATGTGGCATGTGCATCTTGTGCCTTGCTTTAAAAAAAAAGATAAGGAAGAACTTCATGGTGTTGTGTTGGGTTTGAAAGAGCATGGTACTTCTTCCCACATTGTCACCAGTGAAAATTTGTCATCATGTCATCCCTGTTGTTTGTTGTGGGACTTCCTCCTTACTGACTCTGTTTCACTTTGCATGGCTTTTCAGTCTCATGCTCAGACGCAAGTGTCGGTGGTTCTCCTGACCAAACCCCCAGCTTTGGTTTTCCCACTTGATCGAGTTGGCCATGCTTGATCTGTTGGTCACAGTCGGTCAAGTTGGTACCTACCCCTTCCTCTCCCAGCATGTCAGCAGTAGTTGTCATAGCAACCAAGATTTGGCCTGACAACCAGCAGCATCCAAAGCTTGAAATGAACTTGTGGAAAGATGCCATCAAACTTTACTGGAATCATCGGAGGCTGATCATTTACCTACTCAGTCCCTGAGAATGACACTCAAAAACTATTGCAAATAGATGTGTGTGTGTGTGTGTGTGTGTGTGTGTGTGTGTGTGTGTGTGTGTGTGTGTGTGTGTGTGTGTGTGTGTGTGTGTGTGTGTCTCTGTGTGGGTGTGTGTGTGTGTGTGTGTGTGTGTGTGTGTGTGATATGTCCAATACAGCTGGATAATTGATAATAGTCTGGTGTTATATCTTATTGATCACCAGAAGGAAGTGTTTGTGTCAATGATACTTTTACAACGATACCCAATATGTTACATTGGGATGACTCATTGAATGTACTTATTTGAGAGCTTGCATTTATGCTGATAAAGATATTATGATACAGCTTCCAAAACAGATGTGCCCCATTGTGTCACTCCTCTATGCCGAAGCTTTGAGAGTAGACCTACATAGCCAAATGCTTTTTCACCAGCACACAGGTAGCTTTAATTATTGTTGTTCTGACCTTTTTCTTTTAAACTGCATCACGACAGAGCAAGAGACAAACTCCTCATCACATGCGATCATTTATATCTGACTTTTCCAGCATGAGAGAAAAATACAAGCACACCAGTGGACATGTTCTTGTCCCATTGTCACACCTGTGCCGGTGCCACAAGTCTTGTGTTGCTACCTGGAGTCAAACTGCCCAGTGGTGTGGCCTATTCTGGCTCAGCAATGATGTTGGCCTTCGCTCTGGCATGACATGTAGAGCTCTGTATGGTCCACTGTTAGTGTGGGCAGAGATGCCCAGGGTAGCACACCACCCCTGTAGCTCATTTCCACTACGAAGGGGGACAAAATATTGCTGTTCGATAGTGTTGTGATGTAACTCATTTTGTCCGTTGCTGTGGCCTTTTAAAAAGTATGTTTTAATTTCATTTTATTTGGTGTTGTGACATTGTTCTACCAATCTGATGGCTTCTTGTATGTATTCAGTGCTGTCTATGGGTTTTGGGCATTGGTGGGTGGGTCATAATTTTCCTATGTATTTACCCGCAATCTTCAGCATGCTTCTTGTGGAAGTGAGTGTTGCTCCTAGTGCTATTGTAACTACTGTGAATGAAAGACACATGCATGGTGATATTCATCTGTTATGTGGATGACATTGAGGATGATGATGCATTTACGTAGAAATATCTTTGCAGACATTGGTTGTCATTATCTTTGATGTTGTTATTGTCATATATTTTTTTACATAATGATGATGATGATGATGATGATGATGATTTTATTATTATTATTATTATTATTATTATTATTATTATTATTATTATTATTATTATTATTATTATTTATTATTATTTTTATTATTTTTATTTTTATTTTTATTTTTATTATTATTATTATTATTATTATTATTATTATTATTATTATTATTATTATTATTATTATTATTATTATTATTATTATTATTATTAAATGTTCAGGGACACTTCATGACAGATGAAACAGCAGGGTAGGTGCTTGTGTGTGTGCATGTCCTTGTGGGTAGCTTGCTTGACCTGCAGTCACTTGCAGCTAGTGGGTCGGTGTTCCAACCTGTGCAAATCCCACAGGTGAACCCTTGATCAAGATGCTTAACTCACATTGCCTGTCCCCATCCAGGGGAGTAAAAGAATCAAGGCCCCCCAAAATTAGTTGTGGTTATGGTAACATAGCCAAACGAATTAGTAGGTCGGCCTGTACATTTGTCTTTTTTGGTTTGTTCTTGTTTTAGAAGAGGCCACATTGAACATAACAATTGAATAGCAACCAGTGCAGAGGAAGGAGGAAGAACGGGGTGGGGATGGGGTAGGGTGATGTCGGGAAAGGTAGGGGATTGAGCAGTGGAGAGAAAAACAGACTAAGAAATGAGCCATGACGATTGTTTTCTTTACTTTTGTAAATAGTTACTCTGTTTTTCACTGTTTCCATTTCTAAAAAAGTCTTAATATTTTAAACAAATATATGTATGTACATACTGTTTTTGTCATAACACTTGTGTCTTATACATGTATGTACTGGACGAGACAAATTCCTGCACAGGCGAATAAAGTATCTGTATCTGTATCTGTATAATTCAAGTTTTTCATTTGCTGAAAATGGTCTGTTGGATGTCAATACATGTAGTGGATTCCTCAAGTGTTCATAGGGCTGGGAAGGTGGGACAGCATGCATTTTTTTGTTTGCCTTCTTTCTTCTTCTCCTTCTTTGTGATATTTAAAAAGTTCAGTGTTTGCAGAAAACATTAGGTTTGGTCAGGTTACCATAACCACAACTGTCTTTTTTTGCCTAATGGTGAATTTCTTTCCTTCTAAAAACCATTCCTAAAATGTATTTCTTAGTGGGACAAGAGCAACAACAAGCCCTGACATCCAAATAAGCCAGCACCAACAATTACTAACTCAAACAATGAGCAGATGCAGCAATATGCACGCTTTATTTCATGAGAATCTTTCCAAAAAAAGGAACAATGTTGTGCTATTATGCATTGACCCATTTGGTCAACAACAACCAAAAAAGTCCACACATTTCAATCACCTTTCATGACATCATAGGCCAGCTGTGATTTTTGGCTCTTCCACAGTAAATCCTTCGACATGGTTTTGTGACAACACACTAAAGCAGATGTACCATAATGCAACCACAGTATCAAAGTTTTCACACAAACTACTCGGTAAGGTATAACCTTGTCCCTTTCAGTCTGCAACTGAAATTGAACCTCTCCATTCCGATCACATGGCTGCCTTCAAATCTTTATAAGTAACACCAGATACCTCATAATATGGAACAAGTATGATTGTACTTACAAGATAATTCAAATGCTGTATATATATGCCTTAAATGGCTTCATAATGCAACATAACAACAAATATTCTTCTTGGTCTTCAATATTCCAAATCAGTATAAATTGCCAGGTACCTCAAATGTTGAGACTGAATATTTGCAAAATGGACAGGAGCATAGCCATCTGTTTCCCAGTGACTGGCAACATGCAGAACTGCATCCTCAAACAAACAAGCCATCAAACACTCACAACTTACACAAAACTTGGGACCTGGCGAAACTGATACAGATTTTTTCCCTTTCCCTGCTGTTTCCAGATTCAATATGAGTGAGGGCCTGAGGACCAACTGATCTGCCATTCACTGGGGGTAAAGTCACAATGTCCCTATTTATTCGTCTCTTACGAATCGCATAGGGAAACGCGGTGGGTCTATTTTCACCCCCAACCCACAGGGGGGTGGCGGTGGTGAAGGGAGGGTGGAGTGGGGATGGGGATAGGGTGATTTTCATTGTGCTGATCTAACAAAAATGGTGCGAGATTTGAACACACTAATGAGAATACAACATGCAAATATACAGTATATTCAAGTGCTTTTTTGCGATTTTTCGGGGGTGGGGGTGGGGGGTGGCAGTGTAACTTGCACTGGCATGCTCTGTACTATGAACCATTTTTTCAGAAAAGGTGTGAAATCCCCTTCTCTTCTGCTGTGCAAAAAATCAAGATGATTGGATAATTCTAAGACCCTGTTGCTAAGGAGAATGTGTGAGGATTGCATGCAAAACTTAGAGGTCCGTTTTCTCAAAACAAGTCGTGACTGCTGCAGCTAGCAACATTAACATCAACAACAACATCAACAACAAAATACCGGGAAAATCAATTCGCACAACAAAAACTAATGATTAAAATTGACATTTTAATGGTTTTTGTAGGTGTTTTCCGGTGTTTTCCGGCATTTACTCGAGTTTGGATTGTGGGGCGAAGCGGTTTAGATAGTGGGGCGAAGAGGTTTGGATAGTGGGGCGAACTGGCAAATGGGGCGAATTCGCGAAACGTCCATGCAGCACCCGCTCCGAAGCTCGACTGAGCTTTCAACTTCAAATCGCTATAACTTCCACAATTTTTCGCGAAAGCAACAGCACAATCTCCGAAGCTCGAGGCCGAAATCGACTAACGTACGTCGCGTAACACAACAAGCTAATTTTAGCTTAACTCGATCGCGGGTCAAGGCCAATCGATACACAAAAATCAACTGTGCTTCGTCGGTTTCACTACATGTACAACTCCACAAATAAATTTACAAAACATCATGAACTAACACCTAAAAAATACGCAGCTAGCAACATTAACATCAACAACAAAATACCGGGAAAATCAATTCGCACAACAAAAACTAATGATTAAAATTGACATTTTCATGGTTTTTGTGTGTGTTTTCCGGCATTTACTCGAGTTTGGATTGTGGGGCGAAGCGGTTTAGATAGTGGGGCGAAGAGTCCAGGATAGTGGGGCGAACAGGCAAGAATGTGGGGCGAACAGCCAAGAATGTGGGGCGAAGAGGTTGGGGCGAACAGGCAAATGGGGCGAAGCGTCCATGACCCCTTTGGAATATAAACGCAGCGAAAAGGATTCCTAAGGCTCCGGGCTGGTTTCGTGAATCTATGGTTATACTCTCGCAAGTAAATGCTTTCTGGCCGGAACCTGTGGTCTAACTGCCTTCACACTGTTTGACGAGCTGCTTGAGTCCCCACTTCGATTATTCGTGTATCGACTGATCTAGAAGGAAGATTTTACTCACTGTTGTCTGTGTTGAACGTTGATCGAGGAAGTGTCTTTAGTAGGAATCCGTCCGATTCCGAAGTTCGATATCATCGGAGAGCTCAGAGGCAGTTTTTGACTCACATGCGAAGCAAAAGTGAGTCTATGTACTCACCCATTTCGTCCGTCCGGGCGTCCGGGCGTCCGAAAACTTTAACATTGGATTTTTCTCAGAGACTATTAAGTCTATCAATACCACATGTGGCATGATGGTGTATGATGACAAGGCATCAAAAAACATACATAGTGACTTGTCCTTGCTTCAAGGTCAAGGTCGCAGGGGCCATAAATGTTGTCTTAAAAACAGCCATTTTTCACAATTTCTCAATTTTCTCTGAAGTTTTTGAGATTGGATACCTGACCTATATATGGTATATAGTGCAAAGTAATCCCTATCTTTTGATACCAGTTTGGTTGACCTTGCTTCAAGGTCAAGGTCACAGGAGCTCTTCAAAGTTGGATTGTAATCTTATTTTGAAGTGATCTTGACCCTGAACTATGGAAGATAACTGTTTTAAACTTAATAATTATGTGGGGCACATGTTATACTTTCATCATGAGACACATTTGGTCACATATCATCAAGGTCAAGGTCACTTTGACCCTTATGAAATGTGGCCAAAGCATTTCTTAGTGTATGATGTCACTGGTAGGTTTAGTTGTTTGACCTTGACCTTGAAGGTCACCTGAAGGTCAAGGTCATATAAAGATCAAGGTCAAGCATGTGGGTCGTATGGGCTTTGCCCTTCTTGTTCTAAGTTTAATCCTTCTAAGCATACATTAAATTAATGATTCCTCATCAGTAAAAGCACTCAGTGGGTTTCTGGGCGTATCGTACCATCGGTCCAAAAGATTATCATTATGCAGACGGGATTGGTTGCCTTACTCTCACAATGAAGCATAATTGTTGCTGTTGTATTCAAAGTCCTTATAATTAGTAGAGTTCACAATATTACACTCTTGTGATTCGAATTTTACCGCATACAAGTTTTACATTTATGGGAAATCGATGTTTAGAAAATGAATTGACGAATAGATGGCTGCCAGTATCGAGTGTATCACAACAAGCGGAGGAATACACTCAGGATGAGGAAGAAAAGGAAAGCAGGTGGGGCAGCCAGAGGAGCAGAAGCCGAAGGAAGAAGAGTAGGAGGAAGAGTAGAAACAAAGAACAGCAGTAACAGGAAGGAGGAGGAGGAGGAGGAGGAGGAAGCAGGAAGCAGGAGAGAGAACACGAGGAACAACAGAAACAGAAGCAGGATTCATTGAGTCACGGTGGACAGTCTCTAGCTCAACGGTGACGGGCATACACGTACATTCTCCTTCCAAATGCTTCATGTCATCACTGGGTGGAAGAAGCTAGCTTAGCCAAGTGAACAGTAATTTCCCATTAAATTGTTTTCAGCTGTCAAAGGCAACCGAAATTTTATGTTACTAAGTTCCTAGAAAGGATTGTTTTCCCCTGCAGTTGTGTACAGGTGGTCACTGCCAGCTGTACTTGTGGGTGCCAGAACGTATGCACATCATGTAAGTTCGTAGTGACAGTTTGACCTGCATTCCATGATTCATGCATTGTTTCACATTATAATTAATGCCGAAATGGGGACTAATATACTCATTTTAAATTTCCCATTTCAGTTGATTTTCATCTCTAGTATGCCTTGCAAGCTTCAAAGCAATATCAACATTATCAGGATAAAAATAGTAATTTTCGCTGTTCTTGATAATTATGTACATGTACTTTTACACTACATGGATGGATGGATGGAGATTTACAGCCTATCAGCATTTGAGGGATATGTAAGGCCAATGAGCAAGAAAGTCACAAGAATATAGTAAGCGCAAATCAAGTCACAATGTCCCAAGTTATTCGCCTCTTACAAATAGTGTAAGTAGACGCGGTGGGTCTATTCTGACCCCCAACCACAGGGGGCTTTTACAATACATGGCGTATGTAATGAAGCCCTCCTGGTGGGCGGCGGAGCTTATAAACCTGCTACTTTGTGCTACAAGGCCATCAACATCACCGCACCACACGCTTTTACAGAAATTCTCAGTCTACCCGCCCTCCAGATCTCTACGCTTAGCTGCAGACTCTAGAGTGCTTAAGGTCCCCCGCCGTAACAAGAAAACTCAAGGACAGCGCGCCTTCTCCTATATTGGACCTGTAACCTGGAATAGTCTGCTTCTCTCAGTCGGTTATTTTGACACTCTGCCCCAGTTCAAAAATGCTCTAAAGACACACCTCTTCCGATCCGCCTTTTCCCGCAAAGCTGCTTCACCTTACTTGGCCTAGCCTACAAGTACTATGTACATTGTACAGTCTGTTCTAATGGATCTTAGTTTTTTTATTTCTTTGTTTATATGTATAATGTGTGAGGTTTTTGTAGGAATGTAGTGTTGAGCGGTTGTACGAGTGTTGATTCTTTAAATTGTAAACACCATGAGCTTGCCTGTCAAGGGAAGGTATGTGCGGATAAATAAACTATATTATTTTTTTTAATTATAAATTATTATTATTATTATTATTATTATGCATGTCATATCATCAGTCAAAACTGAAACAAGCAGCAAACGTTCATTCTGACAATGTTCTGAGATCGACATGCCTCAGTTCGCAAATTAAACTTACAAAACTCAACAGCTTGACCATCAAAGCATTATGACAAATGCAGTTGCTGCTTTGTTCATTGATTTGTGTTTGCAAGCGTCTGTCAGGTGAGATTAATTAGAAAAGGTTCAAAGGTGAGTGCGCTTGGGATACTGGCTATTACGTCTGCAAATGATGTTTGATAGACTGGCTATTACGTCTGCAGATGTTTGCTAGACTGGCTATTACGTCTGCAGATGACGTTTGCTAGACTGGCTATTACGTCTGCAGATGACGTTTGCTAGACTGGCTATTACGTCTGCAGATGACGTTTGCTAGACTGGCTATTACGTCTGCAGATGACGTTTGCTAGACTGGCTATTACATCTGCAGATGATGTTTGCTAGACTGGCTATTACATCTGCAGATGATGTTTGCTAGACTGGCTACTACATCTGCAGATGGCGTTTGCTAAACTGTGTATTACATCTGCAGATGGCGTTGGCTACACCAGCTATTACGACGGCTGATGTCAGGTTTTGTTTTTCTTGAGCAGCAGATGAAACCTGAATGATCAGATCTCTCCAGAAAACAGAGCCATAAGTAATTCCCCTTTAAAACAATTTATTCAAGCTGCAACCCTGAATTCACTCCACCCAAATCACTCACGCTGGATGTGATGTGGCTTCATGAGAGATTGGCAAAATACAGCACAAAGCAATCAGAAACTTTCAAATAACACACTGGCTTCTGATCACTCGTTCATCACTTTCAACCAAAGCATAATGCAGTCTTAAATGCAAACATTCAAACTTAAGTGATGAGAGTGGTGGGAATGAGCTTGCAAGCTTACACATCACAAAGCCTCAACATGGCATGGTAGGAAACAAAAGATATTCTTTAGGACAGCTGGAGTAAACCCAGCCCACTCTTGTACACAAGCCTTCCAAGTGCTACATGAAGAATGGTACACTCTATAGATATGGGCTGCCATTGTGCAAAGCATAAGGTGCCCTCCCTGTGGCGTTCCCAATTATCATACAACAGTATTGACATTCAAGGCCATTCCTCTTCTCCCACAAGCCATGCACTTGTCATTATTTCAAGTTTCTCACTAACACTAGTCTAAAAACAGCTCTTTCTTAACCTTTTTTCCAACAGAAATTATTTCTTTTTTTTTCTAGTAAAAACAACAAAAAACCTCTGCTATAAGAACGGCAAAGCCCATACAACTCACATGCTTGACCTTGACCTTTACATGACCGTGACCTTCAGGTGACCCTCAAGGTCAAGGTCAAACAACTACACCTAGCAATGACATCATACACTAAGAAATGCTTTACACATTTTTCCTACCAAAATACATGTGGCCTTGACCCAAGGTCAAGGTCATCCAAGGTCATGCAACACAAAGCTGTTAATTCAAGACATAGGAAGCACAATGTTGCTTATTGGCACTTTCTACCATGAGATTTGGTCATTTTTAGTGGTTCACTACCCCATTTTGGTCACATTTCATAAGGGTCAAAGTGACCTTGACCTTGATGATATGTGAACAAATGTGCCTCATGATGAAAGTATAGCATATGCCCCACATAATTATTAAGTTTGAAACATTTATCTTCCATAGTTCAGGGTCAAGGTCACTTCAAAATATGTATACAATCCAACTTTGAAGAGCTCCTGTGACCTTGACCTTGAAGCAAGGTCAACCAAACTGGTATCAAAAGATAGGGCTTACTTTTCCCTATATACCATATATAGGTGAGGTATTCAATCTCAAAAACTTCAGAGAAAATTGAGAAAATGTGAAACATTGCTGTTTTTTAGACAACATTTATGGCCCCTGCGACCTTGACCTTGAAGCAAGGTCAAGTCACTATGTATGTTTTTGTACGCCTTGTCATCATACACCATCATGCCAAATTGGGTGTTGATAGACTTAATAGTCTCCGAGAAAAATCTACCGGGCCCGGACGGACGAAACGGGTGAGTACATAGACTCACTTTTGCTTCGCATGTGAGTCAAAAACCACTACCAAATGACATAAACAGACCCTCTGCTATATCCATCCCTCACACCCGCCCACCCACACCACCCCTAAAACATGGAGACCATTCTGGACAGTAGTTGGACACAGGTTCCACTAATGAAGCACTTGTCACAGACCTTCATTATCACTCAATGTCTACAGCTACAGCCATTTGTTGCACTGGAGAAGGAGGGTAAGAATGTTTCAACCAAAATGCTAGCTATGGCTGCCATCTGTCTTTCTACCCAGTGCAAAAGTAAAAAGTCACTCACTTGGTATCAGCTGCTATCTTGGAAAGGTTTTTGATTATCATACTTCAAATACCAGTTGGGAAGATACTGAAATGCTAACATTCTCCAGACTTTTGTTTAGAAGCAATCAAGCCCAAAATGACAGAGAAATCTATGACTGGACCATCCATCAGTTCTAACCTCTGCTAGAGTTTTAGCTTCTTGATCCAAACAGTTTGTGAATAAACTACAGTTCAACATCAGGGCTGATATACAATTACATCCACCAACCTGTAATTTTGGCAGTCCTGACTTTGAAAAGACATGTCATGCACACCTGTCACACAATATTTGAGACTTTCATACTGCACAGTCTCCAAGAATAAGCCAACCTTAAGATATGGGGAACGGCTGTCAATCTGTCAAACAAAGCGGTCAAGAATACCTAAGAAGAATATGTGTGAAGATCATCAAGCATCACCCTCAAACAATTTCAGACCTTTAAACAAAACAGTTTCTAAGATAAATTGTCTGCGTTTAAGTGGCTGACCATGCAAAATTGCATCATCAAACTGAGCCAAAACAGAGACTGACAATAATTCACAATATCACAGGCCTTCTGATAGAAAGTGTCCCTGTCACATTGTAACTGTGTCCAGCCTGTGATTTTTAAATGCCTAATTTACAATGGAAACCTTTTCCTCTGGACATGAGACAGTGAACACAACATCAATACAAATACAGCAACAAAAATACATGAGGCGCCTCATGGAGAAGTGTCCCAAACGACAAAATGGCGGATCTTTAGATAAGGCCATATAGCACTATTTTGACCTGTGAACTTTCATTTGAGCAAGTCGGAAGGGCCAAAACCGCACTCGCAGTAGGGTTGAAAGTCCGCCTGTATCTGGCTTGAGTCTACAGTTAACATGAACAGAATTTTCAATACAGTAATAGATTCTTGTGGCAGGTTTGATTAAAACTCCACCTACCACAAAATTAATTGGTGTACAGAACAAGATTTATTTAACGTTTGCTTTCGGTTTGCCTATTTTTTTGTTTGCTTGGTTGGGTCTGAAGCTAAGCATATTTCCCAATCCAGTAATATATTAAACTGCAATGCTGAATGGATAATGTTACGTTGGTTGTCTGCATTGTTTTGATCAGGGCTTTGGGAGAAAACAATACAATGTAAATGAATAACAGAGCAACTTGTTTTGTTTGTTTGTTTGGTGTTTGCTTGTTTGTGTGCGTGTGTTTGGCTGTGTGGCTGTGTCTGGAAGACAACATTGGCATATTTTACACATCAGTACTGTATTTCAGTTCTAAGTGACTAAAAACACACAAAACTAGGTCAAAACATATCTATTGGTTTTGTTTTGTTGTGTGTTTATTTGTTTGTTTGACACTCTGTTATTGGTTTTTTGGTTAGTAATCACACCAGTAATGATTTCTAGTACTTTGCTTGACTGCGATATCATAAACAGATCATGTTGTTTGTTTGGGTGTTTGAATTTGTTGTTTGTTTGGTGTGTTTTTTCTCTAAGAAACTAACATCAGTGGTTTAGTCTTGAAAAATACTATAATACAGTATCTTTTCAATGCTTCTCACTTCAATGACAACAAAGTTATTAATGTTTTAAGATTCCAAAACTTCGGAAGCGATTTCTGGCTTTTTTTATTACTGTCGCATGGGACACTTCTCCATACAGAGGCCTTACATGTTCTCCAGATAGAGATAAGCTCTTGGCATCATATAAACTATTGGACAATTCTGAGAGGCCATTCTCTGGAGCAACACAGAGCTGGTAAACTGTCACTGCAAATGCACAGTTGATTCTTTCAAGAAGCTAAGCTACTATGCTGAGTTGGACAGACTGGCAGTGACATACAGTTCTACCGACAATTCGGATGAGTCATATGAGGCAAGATGGCCATGTAGTCAAGCTGTGTTCCAGAGCAGAGAAGTACTGAAGTACTGAAGTACTTCATCTGCAGACACCTGAGAGGTCATGAATGGGGAGTCTGGATTGGAGGATCAGGTCTCCAGCATTGTTACTGAAGGTATTTCATTGGAAATTTTGCTAAAATTTTTGGGCAAGGCAGTATTTTCAACTCAATTTCAATGGAGAGAGGAGAGGTTGGTGATAAGCTTCCTTTATTTCCAGAACCCCCAAGGGCGGGAGGGAGTGGGATTGTCAGGGGTGCACAGCTCATGTCTTCACTGCGGTGATGGCCTGGTGTAGGTGGTGGACTGCAGATTTGACCACTTGCTGCAGGGAGGCATCAGAACTTGTCACCTCCTGAAACAGATCATCATGACTAATTCTGTACTTGCATTTTCACCCTTCTCTGTCAGTTACAAAAAGGGTTAGTTTTCCACTCTCTGTCACAGCCAGAAAAACACTGTGCAAAGCCAGACTTGGTTTACCTTGACACTTGCTGACATAGAAAATCAAACTCAAATCTTTCACGAGTCCTCTCTTTTTACTCAAGTACAATTGAGGATTTGTTTCATTGGTCTGTTAAAGGTTTTTATAACAATTAAAATATATATGTGATACTGTTCACACATGCTTGCACACAAATTTTAAATATTTGTGTTGTTCACACATGAGTCTAGGTATACACATTTGTAAGTAGAAATGTAAATATATACATGCAGCTATTTTATATATGTATGGATATTTACAAACATGTACATCTTACTTTATGCCAAGAATTTTTTAACCCACCAAGTGTCACAGGGCTGAAATTTCGGCCCAAAGTGCTGCCGCCAGAGTGCTCAGGCCAAAATTTTGGCCTGGTTTATTTTTAGTATCATATCTCCAATACTGCACTTCTGATCCGTTAGTACGAGTTACTGTAATTTATTTCACCAATGTAGAACCAATAAAACCCTAAGTCAGAATTTTCCAAGGAACAACCTATTTTTATTTTGTTTTTTACTGTTCACACCGTTGTCAGTCAACATGAACGAGACACACCCATCCATCACAGATCTACATCGAGTGTGCGGAGACGCGATCCTATTGATACAACTACAGAAGTAGACGTCGATTGATGTAAACGATCAAATAAAAGCAAAATGGCATTGCTTTAGACACAAAAACTAATTTACACATCGGTTTTTTTTACAGTTTTTAGTCATATTGAGTCGAAGTAGACACGAGTTTACATTGAGATCGAGGTACTCCTTGAAGAGGCGGAGAGGTATTTGCGATCAGAGGAATGGCTGTGAATAGGCTTGTGACCCGAGCACGTGTTATCTATAGCAGATGGCCCTGCTAAGATCTAAGCCTCGTGTGGTGAAGCAATGTATTCGTGAGCGACAAGATCGTGAATTTTGTAAACAAAGATGGCTGAGCAACCGGGACCATCAGGCGAGAGTAGCCGGTTTCGACTGCGATCTGACATATTTCAAGTTCTATCAAGAGATGTTAGTGAAGAAAATGAGAGTGATGTTGATGTGGATGATGAGAATTTCGACTCTGACTTCGATGCAGCCGAAATGCAGAGCTCGGATGACAGTGATCATGCAAGTTCGAGTCGAATGATGAATCAAGTGCGGGTACGCTAGCAGCACCTCAGTGGCATGTTGTTGATGCTCCAGAGACTGTGTCAAGAACTGATGTTATAGAATTCCGTGTCAGACACCCTGGACCCAGAAGTGAGCCCCCTAGAAACTCTGCACCTACACTGTACTTCGCAGTATTCTTTGATGATGCAGTGTTGAACCACATACTGAGTTACTGCATGGTTGACTCTTGAAGCTGACCTATCCATTTTCACCTGTTTTCTTACTCTACTTTGTAATTATTGTATCTTCAATTTTCATTGAAATATGACACAGTTTCTTTTTTCAAATACATAGCAGATGTTGATAGGCTGATGTAGAGCATTATTCTTGCATTTGTCTATTCAGTAGTATTTGTATGAATGATGAATGAGTGTTTGTACATAAAAATTTTCTCTATGTGAATGTCATGAATGCATATGCAACAATTATTCTTTTCTTGATTATGTTGTATAAAAACTATTCTTTCTTATGAGGATGTTTTCTAATGTGTTTTCTTTGATATGGCATGTAGAAATATGCTTATATAGAAGTTTTTAAATGTTTAATTCAAATAATAAGTGATTTACTTCTCAACGTAGTTTAGTTTGTAAATGTATGTATAGTCAGATCAGCTGCCACATTCATGGGTAGGGGTAAACTGAGACAAATTTTTTTCTTATGTCAGTTAGAAATATATTTTTATGACCTTTTGAAGTAAAAATTTGTTCATCATATCACTTATTAGTTAGCATGGGTGAGGATATACTTGAAAAATAAAAAAACATAAATCAGCATGTTGCATTATCAATTTTTTTGGGGGGGTCACAATGCATGTTTGTCAAAACCAATTGCATAAATAAATTGCTCATTATCAGAGCTTTCAGAATATATATATAGTTTGGTTTTCTTTATTTGTTGTGGTATCATTGCATCATATTGAGACCTACCCATTTACAGCAAAAAAGCTGTGACATTTGGGGAACAATGGCCTGACACAGATAGGGTTAAACAATTGTTGAGGCTGGTAGGCCTCTCATTAAGAATTCATTCATTCCTTACTAGGTCAGTCACAAAAAAAGTCAAGCCAGATATGTCTAACCCAACACCTCCTGATGAAAGAAATTACACCCTAATTCATGTGCATTTTTGCTTTCTGCTCAAATTCAACAAGTACTTTTCTTCTATTCTACACACACTTAATGTCTTTTCACATATATTAACAATTAAACAATTATCCTCTGAACGACAAACCCTGGGACCCTAACTACATGCTAGATTTTGCATGGATGATATTCATAACTACATGCTAGATTTTGCATGGATGATATTCATAACTACATGCTAGATTTTGCATGGATGATATTCATAACTACATGCTAGATTTTGCGTGGATGATATTCACAACTACATGCTAGATTTTGCATGGATGATATTCATAACTACATGCTAGATTTTGCATGGATGATATTCATAACTACATGCTAGATTTTGCGTGGATGATATTCACAACTACATGCTAGATTTTGCGTGGATGATATTCATAAAGTTCTACATGCTAGATTTTGCATGGATGATATTCATAACTACATGCTAGATTTTGCATGGATGATATTCATAACTACATGCTAGATTTTGCATGGATGATATTCATAACTACATGCTAGATTTTGCGTGGATGATATTCATAACTACAAGCAAGATTTTGCGTGGATGATATTCACAACTACATGCTAGATTTTGCATGGATGATATTCATAACTACAAGCAAGATTTTGCGTGGATGATATTCATAACTACATGCTAGATTTTGCATGGATGATATTCATAACTACATGCTAGATTTTGCATGGATGATATTCATAACTACATGCTAGATTTTGCATGGATGATATTCATAACTACATGCTAGATTTTGCATGGATGATATTCATAACTACATGCTAGATTTTGCATGGATGATATTCATAACTACATGCTAGATTTTGCATGGATGATATTCATAACTACATGCTAGATTTTGCATGGATGATATTCATAACTACATGCTAGATTTTGCATGGATGATATTCATAACTACAAGCAAGATTTTGCGTGGATGATATTCACAACTACATGCTAGATATTGCGTGGATGATATTCACAACTACATGCTAGATTTTGCATGGATGATAATCATAACTACAAGCCAGATTTTGCGTGGATGATATTCATAACTACATGCTAGATTTTGCATGGATGATATTCATAACTACATGCTAGATTTTGCATGGATGATATTCATAACTACAAGCAAGATTTTGCGTGGATGATATTCACAACTACATGCTAGATATTGCGTGGATGATATTCACAACTACATGCTAGATTTTGCGTGGATGATATTCAACACCTGCTTAACATACCCTAGCCTGGCCTACCCCAGTTTTGTGGTATCTCATGTAATGTGCCAACTTATTAAGTAATTTCTTTTCCTTTTTTTCATTTACAAAATGTTGGGGGCGGGGTGTGTGAGTGGGGGTGGGGGGAACCCTAGAACTTAAACTTCAACTATAAAATGACTGTATTGTAAAAAAGTACAAAATTAGCACTACCTTTGCAAGTAATGGTTCTTATGATAATAATTATGATTCTCTGTATGTGGGAATCTTTTGATTGCAAATCCTATGACAAAACCATCTCCATAAAAAATGGACAAGTCACTAAAACCATCAAAGACTCCACACAAGACAGAAAGCACAGCCAACACTACAGCCGGGGTCAAAGGTCAGAAGTTACTTACCAAAGTGTTGAGGTGGATGGTGGCTACTTTGTCATCAATCTTGACATTGATCTTGTCGTTGCGGATTAATTTGTCAGTGCAGTTGGGTCCAAACATCTCTCCCAGCATCTCAATGAGACACTCCTGGAAGTGACCCTTGTCCACTACCAGAGAAGAGGGGATGCCTGGCAAAGAGACAGACAAGGGGGCCATGCCAACATACAGGTGTCATTTCAAGTTTGGCGATCATCTGCTTTCAGGTCTCAAGCAACAGTTCAAAGGTTGTCCATCCATCAAGAATCCCCATTAATCAGGATTGAAAGATACCATTACCATCACATGTACATAAGAATTACCACATACAATAAAGTTGTCCATTTTCAAATGAACACAATGACAGGTTGTGTGGCATTATCATTTTCCAGTTCAGGGTGCTAAAATGAGGACTAGAGCTGGCACAGCAAGTTCAAGCAAATATAATCTACTGTGCTCACAGGAATCTTTGGAAATGCATCAAAGTTTACAATGTCCACAAGTTCCTGGTGCACTTGGAGCAGCAACGAACACACAGCACGTGAATGCTGGCTTCAGTACACAGTGTTGTCTGCCCACAAATTCATTGCTGCAGAAAATTTTATGTGAGACAATCTGGCGGGGAAAAGTATTATAATAAGTACTGAAAAAAGTACAGATCATGATATGGTTGAAATTTAGCATGTCCAATAGGAGTGACCAAAGTCTAACATGAGAATGCAGTGTAAGGTGGTCACACAAAAAATGGCCTCACATTGGAGGTGCCACAGTTGTTACCGAGTCAGCAGGGCTTCATCACCACTCACTTTTCTGAGGCATGGGGTCCTTCTCTGCCCGGAGGATGACAGCCACCACAGTGTCAGCGTACATGTCTGCTACAGGGCTGGACAGCCACTGGAACATTGAAGATGAGTTCATAGGTGGAGTTTTACAGCCTATCAGCCTTTGTAGGCTTTGTAAGGCTATTGATCACAAAGGTCACTAGAGCTGGTTATACCCATTGACGCTGGAGTTTTCTCTTGTCCTGTATCCCCTTAGCGCCACTTGGTCAAGTACCCCCTTCCATGACGGCTGGTCACTGTAGTGCCGGCAAGTGACCCGCATGGGTCTGGCCTAAGAATCCTTGTCTACCACAGAGCCTGGCCCTGACCATGAGAATCTGTCCCTCCTTCCCATGATACAGAACATGCCAACAAATGCATTAACACATTTGGTCTCAGAAATACCCTAGGTTTTCACCCTAATTCAAGACGGCGACGCAGGAGGAAGGAGAAGTCTTAAATATTCCGGCATTAGAGGATCCCAGTACACTTGAAACTCTGGCTCCACAGGGAGTGTACGGTTTCCGCACTATAGTGACCAGCCGGCGCCAAGGGGTTAAGCCAGTCGAATCTCATAGGAAGATGCAGTGGGGGTCTTTTCTTGCCCCGAACCCCCTGGGGGTTGCCACTGGAACAAGCAGGCAACACATCAATGGAGCACAGCAAAACTGACAGATTACAAGGCCAGAGCGTCAGTGAGGGACAAAAGAAAGAGAAAAAGGCACACACAAACATTTGAGAAATGACTGTATTTCCTGCTCCTTTCATATCAAGAAAAATATGAGCTGTGCTGTGCTTAGGTTATCCCCTCATTTGACTCCTTTCTAAACTTTGACTCAAAATGTACAAAACAAAGCACAACAGAAAAGTTACCAGAGATATGCCTTTCCCCCCGAGCTGTTTGAAAGTGGTGTGTTCATCATACAGTGCATCTGCCCTTCACAAATGTTCAGTTTGAAGGAACACCCTCACACACATATGCACACACACACGCATGCAGGCATGCGCACACACACACACACACACACACACACACACACACACACACCATTTCACAATAGAGGTACCTACCTCTAACACCACCATTCGAGATTCAAAAGTGAGAGCGATGCAACCAAAGATCTTGAGAACAATTTTGTCCTTGACCTCCGACTGCTCAACGTCTTGCGACAGCTGGTTGAGGTAGAATCGAAGCAGAGGCAGTGTGCCTGTGTAGGCAATGCTCAGTCGCTGTGTCACTGTGCTCACAGACAGGTCAGTGTAGTCTGCAGAAGGAAACAAAATATCTGTCACCATCATCATTGCAATACTTAAGCAGCAATAAGGGTGGGTGGGGTGGGTGGGGGAGAATAAGAGCAAATTGTATTTTGCACAAGTGACCAGTGGCATTATTGTTGCTTTGCCAGACATAAAATCAAAGTGCCAAATCTGAGCTTTTAGGTATGGCTGCACAGCAACGAATAAGTTCATCAGATTCTTACAAAAGGCATTAATCAGTGGAATACACAAATTCCAAATCAAGATTAGTTTCACATTGCTGAGCCTCAATGTTTTCAAGTATAAACTGACTCAAGCTGGAGTCTAACCCTTGATAGACCTACTTTTTGGTAACTGGTCTGTTGGGGGTCTAGGGGATCCAAACATCGATAGAGCAACTACCACAGAAAAGTCATACGTAAAAACCTCTGCATCTTCTCATTCCCCAAAAGACATGTGATGCCGTGCAGTCACTGGACACTCACTGGGCAGGTCAGAGGTGGCCATGATGTGGTAGTTGAAGTTTCTCTTCACCAGCAGCCCTGAGATCTTGTCCCCTGGTGATGGCTTTATCGCTGCCAGTGAGCCCACCACCTGTGTGGAGAAAGCAGTGCGGTGCACAGTGCAGGAATGCAGAGCTGGACACAGGCAACAAATGGTGTGTCCACACTCACTAATGCAATCACACACACACACTTCATTATCAATATGTATCACACATTACCAACATCAGCTACAAACATCAGACATATGCACATGTATATCAGGTATACACCAGCTGCACTCACAAATATAGACCAACAAATACTCACATGCAAATGCTCATGCATGCACAACAGACATGTACAAGCACGCATGCACATTCAAGCAGGTACATACGAACACACACACATGTTCATGCATGTGTACATGTGTGCATGCACGCACACACACACACACACACACACACACACACACAGCATTCCAACTCCTCATTCTACAGCCCACACCTCCCACCTTGGCCATTTTCTCTCCCCGGAAGTGTAGCTGGACAGCCTGGGTGTTGCGTGGGTTATGGACCTCCATCTGGTACTCCGTGCTGTCCTCGTACTCCCGCAGAAGTGCTGACTTGAGGCGCTGCATCTCGTTTTGCTCCCCATGCACCAGCACCTGCAGCACAGAGCAGTCATTAGTTGTTGTTTTTTATCAGTAGAGTAACAACAAAATTCACACTATGTCCAGCTACTTTAGGTTTCCATCATGTTAAGCTTTTACTTGTTCCAAATCCATCATTCTTTATATCATTTAGCATCAACTTTGCTTGGCTGACCACCACCCTGCAGGTCCCATGGACAGAAGCTTACATGGCTTTACACTTGTCATTGGATTCAGAACTTTCGTTCCTGGTCACTACCGGCCACTACCCTGCATGACTCAAACCATGCCAAGTCATATCTGCACCAAGCTACATAAAAGGGAGCAGCTTGTGAGCACAGGCCATTGTCAAAATTGCATTTGCAGATGTAAAAGCTATCAAATGTTGACACATGTTGACACCAGCATATGTTTGCTAGCAGCTCACTAGGGAACTCAGAACTGTTATGCTGCTGTCAGAAAAGTGATGCTGATATGGCTACCCTGGGGGGAAAGACATTTATTTGTCATAGACCAGTCATATCTATCATGCACTCACATGAGTGAATACTGTACAAACATTACTTTACCTTACTTATCTGTTACTCTCAAAGTCAAAGTCGCTCTCCTTTTCTCCAAATTGCAAAATTTCATATAAATATTTCTTGTATTCTCTCATTAGCCCAACAATGTAAATTTCTGATTTAAAAGTTCCAAATACTTATCTAAAGAAAGAAAAGTTTATTCTGAACAAACCTTTAATCTGGTTTCATGGCAGTCAAGATCTGAATGTCTTGCCACATCAATATGTCAGAAAAGATCACACAAGTTTCAAATCGGGTAGTCACCAGCCATACAAACTGGCCTAAATCATGATAAGTTGTGCTGCCCCCACCCCCCCCCCCCCCCCCCCCCCCATCCCCCAATGAGCTTATGGGCCACTGAGTTGCACAACATGTAAATGTCAGCAAACTGCACAGAGGAGTCCACAGACCACATGTGGAGGCTTGAGCTGGCGAAGGAACTCGCTGGTTTGCTGGTAGTCGGCATGGGCAGAGAAGGATATGTAGTCCACAGAGCACTTCAGGGGCAGCTTCTGTCCCGACATGGTCAGGATCTCATCTGGTTCAGACAGGATGTGCTGAAACACAGAAAAAGCACCATGGAGCCAGGCATGTTGAGGTCGAGATGATCTACTACTTTGCAGTGCTGAATTCAGTGAAAACTAGACAAGCATTTATATGTTGACCCCTTTGAACACTTCTCTGCATAAGATGAAGACCAGTTTTTCTTTAAATCCAAATCTATGAGAGGATCTGCTACTTGAGACCCTTCAAATTGAACCAGTTGTTCAGCTGGACAGTCAAAATGACAAAAATGACCATTACTAACACCACCTAGTGGGGTCTTTTTCTCTCTTCATAATCAAAACTACAAAGCCACCAGCACCAACACTTCTGCCACTGCTGCCACCACCCCCACCCCACCAATACTCCCACCCCAATCACAGCCACCATCATCACTCCATCATCACCTCCACTACCACCACCACCTTGCTCACCATCAAACAGTTAACCACAACCGCTACTGACATAATCTATTCTAATGCTAATTTGCAATGGAAGCTGGAAGTAAAAAACACTGTAAGTCCTTCTCCAATGCGGAGATTGCCTCACCTTGGCCAGAGTGCCTTCCTGACATAATCTATTCTAATGCTAATTTGCAATGGAAGCTGGAAGTAACAAACACTAAGTCCTTCTCCAATGCGGAGATTGCCTCACCTTGGCCAGAGTGCCTTCCTGACATAATCTATTCTAATGCTAATTTGCAATGGAAGCTGGAAGTAACAAACACTAAGTCCTTCTCCAATGCGGAGATAGCCTCACCTTGGCCAGAGTGCCTTCCACACAGTAGCCAGCAATGATGTGTAAGTCCTTCTCCAATGCGGAGATAGCCTCACCTTGGCCAGAGTGCCTTCCACACAGTAGCCAGCAATGATGTGTAAGTCCTTCTCCAATGCGGAGATAGCCTCACCTTGGCCAGAGTGCCTTCCACACAGTAGCCAGCAATGATGTGTAAGTCCTTCTCCAATGCGGAGATAGCCTCACCTTGGCCAGAGTGCCTTTCACACAGTAGCCAGCAATGATGTGTAAGTCCTTCTCCAATGCGGAGATAGCCTCACCTTGGCCAGAGTGCCTTCCACACAGTAGCCAGCAATGATGTGTAAGTCCTTCTCCAATGCGGAGATTGCCTCACCTTGGCCAGAGTGCCTTTCACACAGTAGCCAGCAATGATGTGTAAGTCCAATGCGGAGATAGCCTCACCTTGGCCAGAGTGCCTTCCTGACATAATCTATTCTAATGCTAATTTGCAATGGAAGCTGGAAGTAACAAACACTAAGTCCTTCTCCAATGCGGAGATTGCCTCACCTTGGCCAGAGTGCCTTCCTGACATAATCTATTCTAATGCTAATTTGCAATGGAAGCTGGAAGTAACAAACACTAAGTCCTTCTCCAATGCAGAGATAGCCTCACCTTGGCCAGAGTGCCTTCCACACAGTAGCCAGCAATGATGTGTAAGTCCTTCTCCAATGCGGAGATAGCCTCACCTTGGCCAGAGTGCCTTCCACACAGTAGCCAGCAATGATGTGTAAGTCCAATGCAGAGACAGCCTCACCTTGGCCAGAGTGCCTTCCACACAGTAGCCAGCAATGATGCAGCCGTTGCGCTTGTCTGTGCACCAGCTCTCAAACAGTTCTCTTGACAGGCCACTCTGCATCATGCCAGGGCTAGCCAGGACTACCGAAGGACCAATGTCCTCAAAATGCTCCATGCTCTGCAAACATCAGTACATCATCAGTATCATCCAGACAGGTCTTGTTGCAATATTTTGGAGAATTACATTGCATCATCAGGTTATGTCTCTCCATGATCTGCATACATCAGCATGTAATCAGTGTTGCATGGTCAGTTGTTGTCAAATCAAGTCCTGCCAGCATTAACATAGTATCAGTACTGCTCTGTCATACCATGCTCTGCTAGTGTGTGTGGATGTTGTCAGGGGTTGCATGGTCTGCGTCCGTCAATTCAAGGCCTATCAGTGTGACCATTTCATCAGAGATGCATAGGTTTGCTACTCCACACTCTGACAACAGCAAAACATTGTCAGTGAGAGAGTTCAGCTGATGAGGGAGATGATGAGTGGCTCTTACTCTACTTAAGACTCAATACAATATGACGTTGGCTTATGTACCTTGTCCTGCAAAATGCAAAAATATCCATCACATCTAGTTTTTGGTGAGTGCATCATTGCATTGTCTAAGTTAAACAAATTATCTTTAAATAGTAATAAAACTTTTTTAC
The DNA here is from genome assembly GCA_034096865.1 of Theodoxus fluviatilis. Classification (NCBI taxonomy): domain Eukaryota; kingdom Metazoa; phylum Mollusca; class Gastropoda; order Cycloneritida; family Neritidae; genus Theodoxus; species Theodoxus fluviatilis. The sequence continues at coordinate 26,665 of JAWQFJ010000579.1, forward strand.
TGACTCACTGCCACTGCCAATGCAATCAACATAGTAAACACTGTCATGTCAGCATTGATAGAAATGATGGTAGGGAATAATCTAACATGTTCAATGAGTTACAGAGACTTAACAAGAAGAAAGGACAAAAAAATCAACAGAAATAAAATCTACAATGAAAGATATATTGCAAAACAAGTCACTGGAGCCCAAACTCCAGCAAGGGCCACCAGAAGGCAACGAACAGTTCCTGTCATTAAGATAAAACCCACTTTGTAACTCAAGTGCTCCCCTTTATAGCCCGTCTTCTCACCTTGAGGTTGATGATGTGCTTGAAGACAAAAGGATTGCTCATAGTGATTTGGCGGCGAATCTTTTCATTCATGGCATTGATGTAGGTCTGGTATACACTCATGCACTTCTTGGCCAGGGAGGAGGCATAGTAGATGGGAATGTCGTGCAGTTCAGGGTGGTTGCTCCAGTACTCATCTGTTGAAAGACAGTCCCAGTCATCCATCTTCCCTTCCTCAATGCAGAATTACACTGCCTCCATAAACATACCTACTTCTCAGGCCCTGCTACCAGCCTCCACGTACCTCATGCAGTCAGAGATTACAATGTCAATGATAGTAATAACTTATTACTCCATAAGCAGATACTGCAATCACATCTTCTACCAAGAGACTTTCTCCTTTACATATGAATATGAGGTCTTGAATTGGCTCTCCACAGTGGTAATCTTTACTCTCTTTTGCACATCACAATGAGTCTTTTGAGAGCTTTTGTGTAAGGGAAGCCATTAATCTGTCCTTTCAATTCAAGCATGAGTGCCGGAGTCTTTTTCATCATGTTCCATTACAGAATTTATTGACTTTTCAACATTACAGCAAACCAATCCCTTATTATGGTCGACCTTGCCACTTCGGTCAATGACAGACATTTGTGATACCAGTCAATGACAGACAGTTGTGATACCAGTCAATGACAGACAGTTGTGATACCAGTCAATGACAGACAGTTGTGATACCAGTCAATGACAGACAGTTGTGATACCAGTCAATGACAGACAGTTGTGATACCAGTCAATGACAGACAGTTGTGATACCAGTCAATGACAGATAGTTGTGATACCAGGGAGTCACCAGGAAAGCACACCTAGAATCAGGAGCAGTTCCTGAGCTCTGCCCAGGGCAAACACTGGAATCAGGCAGCGACCGCCACGGTTGACGATGTCATGAACCAGACCCGTGAATCTGGCTTCCCGGTCCTCTCGCTTCTCATGTATGTGGGTGCCATAGGTAGATTCCTTTTATAAAAAATACACAGAGAAGAGATAATCATCACATTTGTTTCATTGTTAGAGTAGTTGAAATATTTCCATGACACTGCAAAGCTATGCTGACACCAAGAGAATATGGACTGTAGCAGTTTAAGGGAAACCACAATTGAAAAACCACATCAGAGAAGAACAGAGTCAGCCATGCAAACAGCTGCACGATGAGCACAACAGTATTCATTCACAGACAACTGCATCACCCTTAGGAAAAAGAGAAGATACATGTTTTGGCTGCCCACCCCCACTCTTGTGTGGGCAGCTGTTTCTCATCCAGAGGTCAGTTGACAGAGCCAAGAAGGCAATGGGGCAGACTCACTATGATTACGATGTCAGGTCGGACTTTGGGAACCTCTGCTGCCATAAGGTGTCGATCCTCCTGTCTGGAGTAGTCCCCAGTGTAGAGAACCTGAATCAGAAGCAACATTTCCTCTGTCACACACTTGCCCTATACAGATATGAAGGCATTACCTTCCAAACTTCCCCATGTAGAGAACCTGACACACAAACATTTCCTCTCTGTCACACACTTGCCCTATACAGATATGAGGGCATTACCTTCCAAACTTCCCCATGTAGAGAACCTGACACACACACATTTTCTCTCTGTCACACACTTGCCCTATACAGATATGAAGGCATTACCTTCCAAACTTCCCCATGTAGAGAACATGACACACACACATTTCCTCTCTGTCACACACTTGCCCTATACAGATATGAGGGCATTACCTTCCAAACTTCCCCATGTAGAGAACATGACACACACACATTTCCTCTCTGTCACACCCTTGCCCTATACAGATATGAGGGCATTACCTTCCAAACTTCCCTGTGAGGAGAACCTGACACACACACATTTCCTCTCTGTCACAAACTTGCCCGATGCAGATATGAGGGCATTACCTTCCAAACTTCCCCATGTAGAGAACATGACACATTAATATTTCCTCTCTGTCACACACTTGCCCTATACAGATATGAAGGCATTACCTTCCAAACTTCCCCATGTAGAGAACCTGACACACACACATTTCCTCTCTGTCACACACTTGCCCTATACAGATATGAAGGCATTACCTTCCAAACTTCCCTATGTAGAGAACATGACACACACACATTTCCTCTCTGTCACAAGCATGCCCTATGCAGATATGCATGAATTCATCTTCCATACTCAGAACCTGACAAGCAAACAACCTTCCCTCTCTGAAATACCTTTGCCACTTGCTGATGTGTTTGAATTTACCTACTGAGCACTGTACTCCCCAGTTTACTAAACTTGAAACACATGGATCACTCCAACAATGATAATGCTCCTCTACATCAGTGTGTTGCTTGACATAATACTTAGGTATAAATCCATCCATTTCTATGCTTGTACAGCAACTTTGCTTTCTTCTAGAGTGATGTAGGATCTCCAACATGCGTGCCACAAGCTGCCAGTTTTTCCTCTATGTGTTTGCTGCTTCAGGCAGCTTTCACTTAATCAGTATCTGTGGCCTTCAAAATCCTGCTGAACATTCAACATCACGATGTTCAGGGATTAGTGTTTTGTGTGGCTGCTATGGAGACAGGTTTCTTACATTTATCTCTCATCTACACCAAAGTGACAAAATATCCTGCCCACATAAAGTGTCATTTTGAAATATTTGGCCTGGGCATGTTTACATCATCAAAGTGGACAGAAAAGAAGGAAACAAAGGAAAGAAAGAAGAAAGAAAGGAAGAAAGAAAGAAAGAAAGAAAGAAAGAAAGAAAGAAAGAAAGAAAGAAAGAAAGAAAGAAAGAAAGAAAGAAAGAAAGAAAGAAAGAAAGAAAGAAAGAAAGAAAGAAAGAAAGAAAGAAAGAAAGAAAGAAAGAAAGAAAGAAAGAAAGAAAGAAAGAAAGAAAGAAAGAAAGAAAGAAAGAAAGAAAGAAAGAAAGAAAGAAAGAAAGAAAGAAGCAGCACCTTGTCATACCACATAAAGTTTTATCTGTACAGCCTCTAAAATACCAACATATGATGTGACAGAAAGTGATGTCTTGCTCAGTTGCTGTAATCTAATGTGTCCAATGGATAAATGCTAGATGCTAAATAATCAACAAAACTTGGACTCTACTTCAAAGCCAAGTACATCCCAGATCAGCACACACACATTTCCTTTGAATCAAAAGCCAAGCACACCCCAGATCAGCACACACACACATTTCCTTTGAATCAAAAGCCAAGCACACCCCAGATCAGCACACACATTTCCTTTGAATCAATTGTTAAGTACATCCCAGATCAGCGCACACATTTCCTTTGAATCAAAAGCCAAGTACACCCCAGATCAGCACACACATTTCCTTACCTTGACACCAGCAATCTCCAGCATGAACATGGCTGCCCCAAGAACATGACCAGCAGTGTAGCACCAGAACTTGATTCCATTCACCTCCGTTTCCTGCAAGGTCCGAGTATAGAAGTAGAACTCTCTCTCTCTCTTTCACTCACACACACACACACACACACACACACACACACACACACACACACACACACACACACACACATGGGCATGCACACATGCATGCCTCAAGCATGCAGACACACTCCAGCTTACAAATGCAATAACTTGTTCCCAAGAAGAAAAAAATATTGAATGGGTCAGTAGCACTGCCTTATGCAAAAAAGAGTCTTTTCTCACATCAGTTCTTCACAGTGCCATTATTCCAATTCATTTGTCAGTCACTCAGTGATGAGAACAGTCACAAGAGGAAAACGAAGAACTACCTAAGATACTAACTTCCCACAGATGTATGCCAAAACTGAAGATGACAACACATGTGAGGGACAGACAGGAAATTGTGGGACCACAGGCGGGACTGAACCAGAGACCTTTTGGTTAGCCCCTGAAATGCTCTACCAGCTGAGCTACCATGGTCTGGTTCGTCTCCTCATGTATACACTGCCCTGTATCAGTGGCAGCTGTTTGAAATGTGTTTCGGCCTTCCATGCCCTGATGACCTGAATTCCAATATTTAGTTTTACTGGTCTTTCCCAGCTGTCACAGGTCAATTCCCTAGTCCCCCAGTCTATCCTGAGAGTAATGAAGATCCGACATTACCTGATGAAAGTTGACAGTCTCAATCTTGTTCATACTGCTCTCAATGTCACTCTCTGAATACAGCATGGCTTCTGTGGCGATGTTGCTGGAATGCAAGTATAGAATCTTGACAGTTTATTACAACAATGTTAGTGTGGCAAATTGAACACATCACAGCAGTTGTCAGCACAATAGCAAGTGAAATGGTGAATTCATCAAGCTTTTCAAGCATATCTTTTTTCAACTGTCCATTCTACTCACTGGCAATATAAACATCAATGAAAGCATCAAACTACATTTGAATGACACCTTTGCTCATATATGCGATGACAGTATGCAACATCTGGAAGACATTTCAGCAAAGGAGACCAGATACTTTTGCATAAAATATGTGTTGACAGAGTACATAATGAGTGAGACTTCGTGCACATGTATTTGCTTGTCCAAGCATGTTTGTGACCACATGAGCATGCATGTATTTCAGTGTGCATGTTTCATTTATGAGTGTGCAACATGTGCATACATCTGTGTGCTCCTGCACGTATACATGTGAGTGTGCATGTGTACAATGAGAAGAGTACACAAGCATACAGTATCTATCATGTGCATGTAAAACATGGTTAGAACAAGAAGGGCAAAGCCCATACGACTCACATGCTTGACCTTGACCTTTATATGACCTTGACCTTCAGGTGACCTTCAAGGTCAAGGTCAAACAACTAAACCTACCAATGACATCATATACTAAGAAATGCTTTACACATTTTTCCTACCAAAATACACGTGACCTTGACCCAAGGTCAAGGTCATCCAAGGTCATGCAACACAAAGCTCTTAATTCAAGACATAGGAAGCACAATGGTGCTTATTGGCACTTTCTACCATGAGATATAGTCACTTTTAGTGGTTCACTACCCCATTTTTGTCACATTTCATAAGGGTCAAAGTGACCTTGACCTTGATGATATGTGACCAAATGTGTCTCATGATGAAAGTATAACATGTGCCCCACATAATTATTAAGTTTGAAACAGTTATCTTCCGTAGTTCAGGGTCAAGGTCACTTCAAAATATGTATACAATCCAACTTTGAAGAGCTCCTGTGACCTTGACCTTGAAGCAAGGTCAACCAAACTGGTATCAAAAGATAGGGCTTGCTTTGACCTATATACCACTTGTAGCTAAGGTCACTTCATGATGGATTTAGTGCTTTATGTAGCACACTTGATGGGGCAGTAGCAGTACAGCAAGGAGATCTCATGGTGGATGTAGTGCTATATGTAGCACACTTTATGGGGCAGTAGCAGTACAGCAAGGAGACCTCAGGGTGGATTTAGTGTTATGTGTAGCACACTTGATGGGGCAGTAGCAGTACAGCAAGGAGACCTCATGGTGGACAGTGTTATGTGTAGCACACTTAATGGGGTAGTTGCAACACAGCAAAGACTTCAGGGTGGACTCAGTATTATGTGTAGCACACTTGATGGGGTAGTANNNCACATGTGCGCGTGTGTTGGCACTATGTGTGTCAATATAATGTATTCCTCCGCCGAAGTTGCCGATGCGAAAAGACGTGTTTGTGTCTGGACACCAAGCGTTACGAGGCTGATGCAGATGAAAACAGATTGAGATTTCGGTGAAAGATTTCTTTTGGGGCACTTTGCGAATAATAATAAAGTAGATAATGTTTAAAAGACGCCATGTAATGTGTATTTTGCCTTCAAAGATCAACAGTTTCAATGCACAGTACTTTTCCAAGACCGAGCTATGGCCATGTCACAAACCAGCGCGCCATTTTGGGCCCAGTTTTCGTACAAAAGCAAAAACAAAATACTGAAAAGTCATTTTTTTAAACTCCATTTTATTTCCATTATCTCTTTCACCAATTTCAAACAAAATGAGCAATAAATAATAAAATTATACAGTAGTAGAATTATTTTAAGAGGGGTCCAAAATTGTCACTGTGTTGGGGACCAGTTTCTGAGACAGACCCAGTAATCACAAATCAAGTCATGGTGTCCCTAGTTATTCGCCTCTTATGAATTGTGTAGGGAGAGGTGGTGGGTCAATTCTTACCCCAAACCCATTGGGGGTGTTGAAAGACAAAGACAGACACACCACTTACTGGCTGACAAGAAGCAAGTCAATCTCCTCCACATCCACCAAATCCAAGAAAGGAAGAGAAGCCACTCCATTTAGTCCAGGATGGATGCCACAGTCCAACTGAAAATAACAGAATGTAACTATTATCAAAAACACACACAACTTTCACACACACACACACACACACACACACACGCTTGCACACACACACACATGAATGTACGTACATGCACTAAAAGAATCATTTCACAAGAGAGAAAAACATTTCAACTGAAAATCATAATCCACACTCACCAGAATCTTTTTCCCTTTGAACTCCAGCAGGATACAGGATCGACCCACCTCTTGGCCTGCTCCCCTGAAAACACAACCAAACACAACTTCTGTGAACAAAGAAGTTGTCTGTGAAATGGAACTACATGTATGTGAAATAATGTGACACCAGGTAAAGTCTTTGAAAATTTGAAAACACACACACACACACACACACACACACACACCAATAAAATAAGAAGGAAAAGTAATCCTATATTTATCACTCTGAAGATGACTGATGAATTCAAAATGGCCACAGTAAATGTTTCTTTAAACAAGGGCAAAGCCTACACAACTCACATGCTTGACCTTGACCTTTACATGACCTTGACCTTCAGGTGACCTTCAAGATCAAACAACTACACCTAGCAATGACATCATATACTAAGAATTGCTTTACACATTTTTCCTACCAAAATACATGTGGCCTTGACCCAAGGTCAAGGTCATCCAAGGTCATGCAACACAAAGCTGTTAATTCAAGACATAGGAAGCACAATGGTGCTTGTTGGCACTTTCTACCATGAGATATGGTCGGTCACTTTTAGTGGTTCACTACCCCATTTTGGTCACATTTCATAAGGGTCAAAGTGACCTTGACCTTGATGATGTGACCAAATGTGTCTCATGATGAAAGTATAACATGTGCCCCACATAATTATTAAGTTTGAAACAGTTATCTTCCATAGTTCAGGGTCAAGGTCACTTCAAAATATGTATACAATCCAACTTTAAAGAGCTCCTGTGACCTTGACCTTGAAGCAAGGTCAAGTCACTGTGTATGTTTTTGTACGCCTTGTCATCCTACACTATCATGCCAAATTGGGTGTTGATAGACTTAATAGTCTCCAAGAAAAATCCAACGTTACAGTTTTTATGGATGACAGGACGCCCGGACGCGTAAGGGTCAAAGTGACCTTAACCTTAATGATATGTGACCAAATTTGTCTCATTATGAAAGTATAACATGTGCCCCACATAATTATTAAGTTTGAAACAGTTATCTTCCATAGTTCAGGGTCAAGGTCACTTCAAAATATGTATACAATCCAACTTTGAAGAGCTCCTGTGACCTTGACCTTGAAGCAAGGTCAAGTCATTATGCATGTTTTTGTATGCCTTGTCATCCTACACCATCATGCCAAATTGGGTGTTGATAGACTTAATAGTCTCCGAGAAAAATCCAACGTTAAAGTTTCTTATGGATTACAGGATGCCCGGTCTGCCCGGACGCCCGGACGGACGACACGGGTCACCTAGTAATTAAATAGTAGTATGAAAGCATAACATGTGTACTACAATGTTATGAAGTTTGGGAGAGATATCTTCCATAGTTCAGGGTCAAGGTCACTTCAAAATATGTATACAATCCAACTTTAAAGAGCTCCTGTGACCTTGACCTTGAATCAAGGTCAATCAAACTGGTATCAAAAGATAGGGATTACTTTGCCCTATATACCATATATAGGTCAGGTATCCAATCTCAAAACCTTCAGAGAAAATTGGGAAAATGTGAAAAATGGCTGTTTTTTAGACAACATTTACGGCCCCTGCGACCTTGACCTTAAAGCAAGGTCAAGTCACTATGTATGTTTTTTGACGCCTTGTCATCATACACCATCATGCCAAATTGGGTGTTGATAAACTTAATAGTCTCTGAGAAAAATCCAACGTTAAAGTTTTTTTACAGAAGCCAGGACGGACGACACGGGTGAGTACATAAGACTCACTTTTGCTTCGCATGTGAGTCAAAAAGGTAGGTAAAAAATGTGGACAAAAAGAGGGCCTCTCAGAAGCAATCCTGATGCATCACACGCGATCCTTGCACGGGACCTGAGGCACATTTCCTTTTCAAAGGTATGAAAAAATGTTCAGAGTGCTCATGTTGAGCGCCTGCATGGACAGGCTCAATCAGGAGAAAAGCTTTGGGCTTTGCCAGTGCTCACCGTGAGCCCTCATCTCTCAACATCATGAACATGTTATTATACCTTTCACAGCGGAACGCGACTCTGGTCCCTGGAAAGGACTGTGTATGATGTGTTAGGATTGCTCCTGAGAAACAAGCTTCTGGTCACAGGCAATAGGACTTTGTTGTATGTTTAACACCTTCCTTCTACCCCAAAGTTTGTGTCATGTGAGGTGAGATCCAGCCTTTCTCTTGGGTGGGGGTGGGGGGTGGAGGGGATAGTTGATGTAGTTGATACAAGCACAACATCTTTGGTGAACTAAGTACAAATATGTCCCTTGTTCCTGGTAAAAACTACACTCAATGCCTTTATGAGCATAGTCAGCTGCATAAATATGAACCAGGCATTCAAACAATTCTGAGCGCATTGAGTTCCACCTAATGCAGCCATGTACTTAGAAATACACTGATTTGAATATTTTGGTGAATATTTTTGTCACACCAGATTTCAACACCTATTAAAATCTGTAAAAGCTGTATTTATGCTTTCCCCTGCCCTCACCATAGACATTCTTAACTATTGCTGAATGAAGGGTAAAATTGTGGTCATTTGCTGAATTTTCTGATTAAAGCCGGCCTGCTCCAACAAATTTTTGCTGCTATCTCCCACCCATGTCTTCAGGCTTACTCACTGTCAGAATGGATACAACTTCCTCATAACACTAATTAATGGGTTAAGCTTAACACCTGCTTTAAACAGAGGAATGGTCGGGCACAGTTCCGATAACGTCCTGTCTGTGGCCAAGCCATCTTGGTGGTGTATCCCTTCTCAGCCCGTGGGTTGGAGAACCACGGTGCAGTGCCCTCAGGAGAGGTCTGGTGATCGGCCTTGTGGTCGTAACCAGACCTCATTCTGTCCACGTTCCGCTGCAGGTGTGTTCTTGCGGACTTTTGCGCTGCCTGCAGCATGCCCTGGAGCAGCTTCACACACTGGGGCACTTCTCGGGGGGCATCCGCCAGTGGCCTTGTCAGCACCAAGTCAGCTGGGAGTCTGGGCTCTCGCCCAAGCATCAGCCGACTGGGGAAAATGCCCGTCACTTGTTTTGGTCAACTTGTTTCGGCGCCTCCCTTGCCACAGCGTCATGGAGGCTTGCAACCTCCTCATCGACACGGGAGTCGAGGTTTTCCTTCTGGCCCTCGAGACTTGTCGCTGCTGTTTCCAGGGGCGAGTCGAGGCGGCTGAACTCCCCTTGCTTCTCTGTCTGCACCGCCTCAATCTCCTTATCGGCACGGGAGTCGTGGTTTTCCTTCTGTCCCCTGAAGCTTGTCGCTGCTGTTTCCAGCGGCGAGTCGAGGCGGTCTAACTCCCTTTTGACCACAAGGCGAAGCTTTTCCAGGAAAGCCGCATTTTCCTGTCGTTGTAGTTCTCTCTGCTCCTCCTTCTTCAGTTGTTGCAGTTCTTTCTGCTCCTCCTTCTGTCGGTGCAGTTCTCTCTGCTCCTCTTCCTTCTGTCGGTGCAGTTCTCTCTGCTCCTCTTCCTTCTGTCGTTGAAGTTCTTTCTGCTCCTCTTTCTTCTGTCGCCGCTGTTCCTTCTGCTCCTCTTCCTTCTGTCGTTGCAGTTCTCTTTCTTGCTGTTCTTCCTTCTTCTGTTGGTCTAGTAGGTGCTTCAGCATTGTCAACATGTCCTCTGCTGGTGACCCTTCTCCCTCGTTGTGAGCTGCTGATTTCGTCACACGTTTCTTGCCCTCCATATCCGTTCTTCTACTTCTTCGCCGTCTCGGGAACCAATGTTACATTCACTTGGTCTGTGAACCAATGTCGCGTGCACGTGGTCTGTGACTTGCGGTCCGTCCCAGCTTGAGCCAGGAAAGTAGAAGCAGGACAGGCGTGTGTTTTCTACAGGATGTTTATTCCCGGACTGGTCATCGCTTCTAGCAATCACTCGTGCACCCACAGCAGTCACTCGTGTTGCTCAGGCTGTGCCTCAATACGGCACCAACAGCCTCTCAAGCGCTTTCAGCTTCCAGTAACCCATTTTGGACATGTACATACGAATATATATAGTGCCGTGCTTTGGGTCCCAGGGTATTTTTCCAGCGACCTCCGTTCTGCCACATCGGCAAACTAGAGGGCCAGACGTGGTCAGACGCTTACATCGCCTCCACCCCCCTCTTACAGACAAAGGAGGTGTTGACTCATTCTGACCCCCCCCCCCCGACCCTCTGCGCGCTGACCAGGCAGAGATCGCCTCCACCCCCCTCTTACAGACGAAGGAGCAGAGATCGCCTCCACCCCCCTCTTACAAAGGAGCAGAGATCGCCTCCACCCCCTTCTTACACTTACAGACAAAGGAGCAGAGATCGCCTCCACCCCTCTCTTACAGACAAAGGAGCGAAGCCCCTCGGACCTTCGGAAAGCACTTTTTGCATTACACTCACATCCGCAAGCATGTCAAGCATTTCACATTCCTTCGCAACACATGCACGTCTCCAGGCTGTAGCAAAAAAATATAATTGCATACATGCATGCTTCTGATTTTGAAAGCATGTATAACTTATGTAGGAGTTCATCTGAGCATACCGTTTTTGCGTTATTCAGTTATCAAAAAAGCCAACTGACCGTACTAACTACTATACCTTTTTTCTCTCTAATTTTTTCTTTATCCATAAGAACAATAAAAATACAGCCAGAGAACTACCAGAATCGGCGATAGGCCCTGGACGCCTAAGCAAGCCGAAGAATTCTATTCTATTCTATTCTATTCTATACTAACAAATCGGTATCTAGTACGTAGTAGATTCGTAAATTTTTTATTTAATCGAACTCTTTAGTGCAGGTCTAGGAACTGGAAATAGAAGGCACTGCATTCCTAAAAGTTACAGGTCTCTCATTGGATATACAAGGTAAATAACAGACTTGCCTTGCTTCAACATCGGCTTCTATTTTTGACTGCTTTAGAGTTTAGTCTTCAGTGGATCTCATTCTCAGTAATCTTATTCTCACGTTCACGTTCATCAACGGGTTCAGTGTATTCTTGTTATAAACAATAGCAGAGTGAATGTACCAAATAACCCTGCGCAACCAAGCATACATGATATAAATAGTGTTCAAGTGAACTTACAGGGGCCGTATGATGAGTTCATCTTTTTCTTCGGCAACTTCCACCGTGTCGGCTTTTCTTTTCGGCGCCGTCGTAGCCATGTTGAATGTGCTAATAGTAAAAGCATTACAACAGCGGAACCGGAACACAAAAACTATCACTGAAAAATTCGGATTAAACCACTGCGACGATTAAATCAACTAAAATATTCAGGTGCCATAACTTGGGATATTTTATTAATTCCTTATTATCTTATTTCGTTTTTTAAGAGTTTTAATTTTAAAAACAAGAAATCACAACAATGAGGGTGCAACTGTGGCCCCCGCAGAGCTTTCCGCGTTGAATAGTTCTTTGAAACACAAGGGATTGCGTTGTTGTTGTTTTTAATTGAAAAGTTCATCAGACTTATATTCCTGAATGTCATTATGTACCAATCTACTCATATTCTCCGAAATATTAATCCCAGTCTCATGGTGAATCTGTAGTGACTTCCGTGACAGGTGGGTGAATTTAGCACTAGCAGACGATTTCGACGAGTTGCAACATACGGTCATTGGTCACATGATAAACTTCAGCAGAGTACTCGGAAAGTTCACAGAAGCGACATACATTATAAGTGAAACTAGCAGAGTCGTAGCGCCTCATACACACCATGCTGTGAGCCGAGGTAATCGGTAGGCAAACGCTTATTTCGTGAATAATACTGGACGTCATTTTAATGGCTTTCATATGTTATCTCAAGTTATAAACTTATATAATGAAAATGCACTGCTTAGTTGTAATATTTTCGTGGTATACTCTGAGGCAGCGCTTGGGGTGGAATGGGGGTTAAGGGTGGTGGTGATTTTCCTTCATGTAACTGTAAGTAGGTTAAAAAAGCTTCCAGCTGGACGTTTGATTTCCATCCTGGTCTCACCGTTTGTAGGTATGATATATGAATTACTTATTAAATCGAGGCCATTCCTTTGCCCTCGAGAAATGATTGGAGGTAGTGGTGACAATCAGTGGCTCACAGTTATATTAATCATACAAATCTTTGTGGGGAATAATGGTGCCTGTTCCATCAAATGTAAATTGATGTGTCATTGTCATATGATGAACTGTCAAAACTAAGTTTAATAACATGATCTGGTGCCAAGTTACTCAATGTTGTGTGATGTGGTGTCATGATCAGATGCTGTCACATGTTTTCCTTTGACTGTCAGAGATAACAGAGATGTATGAATAGTCGGGAATACTAGCAATGCTGCATTTCAAATTAAGTGGTATTGTCCTCTTGGGTAGACTTCTAGGATCTCCGACAGTGCTCAAGATGTCCAGCCTTGGCTACCTTCCCCTTTCACTGGTGCTCCTGGCTGTTGCCACCTTCCTCACCTCCTACATTGTCGCTGTGGCCAGGAGAGATGTGTGGCCTGCATTCCCTTACATCAGGTAACATTTCTTTGTGGGCTTATCTGTGCCTGTTTATGTTTCTGTGAGCAGAGATGGACAGTCATTGAGACATACAAAGGGACAAACAAAGACGTGCACACATGCATGCACACACATACACAAGAATACACACACACACACACACACACACGCACTGGAGAATTCACACAATTTGGACCATTGTATGCATGTATATATACACATGCATATATGCACACACAGGTCAAGCTCATGTAAAGTGTGCAAATGAGCACAAGACTAATGGCAGTGTGAGGAATGGCGACATGGAGAGGCTGGAGAAGGTCGTGGAAAAAGCCAGTGCCATCATTGGCTCCGACCTCCAGCCTCATAGTGATCGTTACCCCAGTGTGGCCCTGAGGAAAATGGGCAAGATTTGCTCCGACGACTGCCACCCTCTGCACCAGGCATTCGCGTCATGCGAATCCACTCGTGAGTCCTCACATTGCCTGAGGTGCTGGCCTGCCAGGACAAACCATCCCGACAGCCATCTGTCTCTTCAACGAGTCCTGGTGAATGGGTAGTATGCATGGAGATTGTTGTGAGACTTTACATGACTGTGGGACCAGGATTGACGTGAACTGTGACTGAAGAGTGGGTGATGAGAACTGTGACTAAGTGACCAGGATTGATGTTACTTGTGACGGAGGATTGGAGTAATGTGAACCGGGACTATGAGGATTTGTAGTGCTGTGAACTGTGACAGGAAGGACTATGAACGGTGTGAACTATGTCTGTGCCAACAAGGATGAACATGTGAGTGTGTGTGGGTGGGGGGGGGGGGAGGGGGGGGAGGGGGGGGGGGGGAGTGGTTGTTGATGTACATGCCTGTCTCTTGTTGGTCCTTCCTGTGATTGTGTTGTGATGCAGGGGAGGGGGGGCTTGTACATGTGTTATGGTTGAAGATCGGGTATGTGTGATTGCGTGATGATGGTTGTTTGATGTGCATGCTTGTGTCTTTTGTTCCTTCTGTGATTATTTGTTGCAATGTAGAATGTTTCTTTATTAAATTGAATTGCCTATGATGTAGCGCTAAATGTGTCCTATCTTATTGTGTCTTTCTGTTTACTATATCTGTTGCGCGTGTTCAGTATGTATATATATATCTACAATGGTTAGATTTGTGATGAAGTAACATGGTGTTATTATATTTGTAAGAGTAATAAATTATGATATAATTGCATGCTATTTTATTGTATGGTTTATGATTAGTGTGTGGACTCCATAACTTTAGCGCTGTGATTGAGTTAATTAGAGTTGAATTTCTTGTACGTTTCTGTTTTTGTATGTATGTATTATGTTTGCCACCGACAAAACAAATTTCCTTGTAACAATGAGGACAATAAAACTTCTTGTATCTTGTATAATGGGGTTGCCTATGTTTTGGCTACTGGAGTAGGCTGTCAAAGCTCCAAGACTATGGGTTCTAGCCAATAGAGTTTGGGGGCTGTCAAGTGGCAGGTGCCAAATATGATTCTCCAACTAAGAGACACACAGATGTAGACAGATGGTGGATAAAAACAGCCTGCTACAGATGAAAAGTGCTAGAGGAATTGGTTTCTTTTTCTTCCAGTGACACTGGTGCAGAGATTCCAGAGAGCTGCATATTTGGACAGTTTCTCAACATTGCTGCTTTTCTGTGTAAGTAGATTATAAATAATGAAAAGAAACAAAACCTCTTTGAGGCTTTTATGAGCCCAGATGTTATTATCACTGCGTGTGCATTTGTAATGATAAGGTCAGTGTGATGTAGAAATGTTTAGAAACTTAATTTTGAAAATTAGGTCATGGATGTGTAAATGATGTACATTCCATGTTGATTAATGTGGCTTATAATTATATTCAGTTATTTTGGATTTGTAAATAATTCATGTTTGCTGAGTATGTAATTTCCCTCCTCCTCTTCCTCCCTCCCTCCCACCCTCCCTCCCTTCCTCCGGGTTCGGGGTAAGAATTGACCCACTGTGTAATGGCCTTACATAGCCTACAAAGGCTGATAGGCCGTAAAACACTATCCATCCATCCGACCATCCTCCTCCTCCTCTGCCTCCTCCTCCTCTGCCTCCTCTTTTCCTCCTCCCATTTTCCTTCCCTCCTTCTCCTCCCCCTCCCCCCCCTCCCTCTCTCCCCCCCCCCCCCCCTCTCCCTCCCCCCCTCCCCCTCCTCCTTTTAAACACCACCTCATTCCAGTCAACTCTAGATTGATCTGTATTCACTGCAGCTATCGCCTTCGGCTTGATCATTCTGTATTACTTCCATATATTTTGGAAGAGCTGATATTTATTTTGTTTGTAAATTGTTGCAGCCTTGATCACCATGTACACGCGTTACAAGGTGGTGGAGGCCATGGTGAATGAGGAGGAGAAAGGCATACTTCGTGCCAACATGGCAGCACTCATCCTTGGAATTCTCTCCTCTCTGGGCTGCTCCATGGTGGCTAACTTCCAGGTGAGGCAGGCTGTCTGGGCCTTTACCATGATGATAATGATGATGATGATGATGACAAAGAGGACGACGACGATGATGATGACGATGAGTGATACTCAACTCCTTTCTGCATTCATTCTTCCTCATACAAGGCAGGAATTTCTATTTATTTACGATGTTTCTACTTGTGCTGAGAGGTTTCATGACCTACATTGGCACGTTTCGTTTCATTTTCAGTTGTGTTTGTTTACTCCTTGAATCATCAAAATGTGCCTTATGTGCTGGTGTGCCTCTCTCTCCCCTCCCCTTTTTAGTCCTTTTTTTCGTGCATTTTTAGTCCAAGATTTAGGGGACATTATAACAGGTTCTGCTATGCTAATGAGAGACAATTCAAGTCAAGCACCTTGCCCAATCATGTACTTTCAAGATCCATATAGTTTTGAACAATTTTCATGCTGGCAGTAAAGGACAGCCCCTCCTATTCCCCTCTTGCTAAAAAATCTTGCTAGTTAATCTTCACGCTGATTAGTTGTTAATCTGAGGCCATGGATTTGAAACTGACATTTCCTTTGAGTGAAATGGCCTGGGAATCTGAAACTGTTTCTCATGGCAGTAAGATGAACACATGTGATAAAACATACGCCTCTTGAAACTAAAGTTGCTTGCCTAAAATTGACATTAACAGATATTTTCCTTTCTACATGAGAAGCCTTCTTTTGGGCCCCACTTGATTTGTAGAAGGTGAATAACAAGGGACATTGTGACTTGATTTTTTTATTACTCTATTCCAGTTATTTTCATGCTCAGTAGCCTTACATTGCCTATTAAGGCTGATAGGCCATAAAACTCCATCCATCCATCCATCAGTCCTTATTTTGGGGGCTGTGTGGCGTAGTGGGTAGCACGATTGACCTGCAGTTGATTACAGCTGGTGGGTGCAGCATTTGAAGCTGCACAGATCCCTAAGTTGCATCCTTGAGGAAGATGCTGCACCCACATTGCTTCTCCTCACCCAGGAGTAAAATGGGTACTGGTGAGGGCTGAGCTGGAAAACTAGAAAAAATAATTTTGGTGCATTCATCTTCAGCCTTGTTATAAGCTCCCCAGGGAGTTAAGATGTGTTGGAGAGGTGATAAGAGAAGCCCTATGTTATAAGCTCCCCAGGGAGTTAAGATGTGTTGGAGAGGTGATAAGAGAAGCCCTATGTTATAAGCTCCCCAGGGAGCTAAGATGTGTTGGAGAGGTGATAAGAGAAGCCCTATGTTATAAGCTCCCCAGGGAGCTAAGATGTGTTTGAGAGGTGATAAGAGAAGCCCTATGTTATAAGCTCCCCAGGGAGTTAAGATGTGTTGGAGAGGTGATAAGAGAAGCCCTATGTTATAAGCTCCCCAGGGAGTTAAGATGTGTTGGAGAGGTGATAAGAGAAGCCCTATGATCAGGCGGGAATGTGTTTGGTTTGAGCACCCATCAATGGGTGTAAAGTTGGGTTTAAAAAGCCACCTTAACCTACACCTTTCCCATTTTCTCATGGCCAGGAAGGGACGGTGGTGGAGACAGTGCACTTCATAGGGGCCTTCATGGTGTTTGGCTTTGGTATCGTGTACACCGTGGTCCAGACCTACATCTCCTACAAGATGCACCCTGACTACTGCGGCCTCTTCATTTGCAGAGTTCGATTTGCCATAGTCATCACCTCTTTATTTGCCTTTATCACCAGTATCCTTGTATAGGAAGAAGTTGCTCTGAAATCATGGATAATGCAGGGTGTGTGTGTGTGTGTGTGTGTGTGTGTGTGTTCATGCATGTGTGTGTGTGAAAGTGTGTAAACAGGTGTGTGCATGCATATGTGTGTGTGTGTGCATTTATGCGTGTGTGTGTGTGTGTGCATGTGTGTGTGCATGCTGTCATTCATCATTTGTTGAATGGCTTCATATGAAGACTATCTTGCCAGAAGAAATTATGAGTGAGTGATAAGTGTTGATTTTCTGTTAGAGTGGTAGAAATATGTAGTAATGTGTTGGGAGTGGACATGGCATTTGGCCACCAAGAAGTTGTTGTTCATGTATGTAGTACTGTGTTGGGAGTGGACATGGCATTTGGCCACCAAGAAGTTGTTGTTCATGTATGTAGTACTGTGTTGGGAGTGGATATGGCATTTGGCCACCAAGAAGTTGTTGTTCATGTGGGTGGGGCTCCATCTTCCAGGGGGATTTGAATGCACAGTTGGAACTGAATGATGTGACCTTTTTCTGATGCTCTGATGCAGTCCCCTCTCAACCCCCCCCCCCCAACCCCCCAACCCCCCCTCCACACACACACACACACAACACCCCCACAAAAAAGCATCTGTGGCTGTATTGAAGCAGGCCTGGAAAGCCCAGCAGCCAGGGGTTCCAGCTGATGAGGGCAACATCTCTTGGCTCCAGTCGTACGTCACTCTTGCTCATGGTAGAGCCTGAGAGTTTTCATGATGTCACTATGATGATTTCACCACCACACATTCATTCAAGTTGAAAGAACATTGGGGTTTTGTTGTTCCATTGTGTGATGTGCTTGAAAAGCAATTGAATCCATGTTCTTTTTATGACATACTGCAAAATGGTTGATTCTCTGCATTGGCAAACTCTTGAGCTGTCGTACAATCTCATAGGAAGATCCTCTTGCCAGGAGAACTGTTGACTGAGGGCTAGGTGTTGATCTGTCTGATTGGACGATGAGTGTAGTGATGTTTCTTGGGGCTAGACTAGTTTCTTGCTGCACATGGGTTGGGCTTGATCTGTCAAGGCAGTTTCAATGCACAATGTCTTTCAATGGTGCAGGTGCCTGAATGTGTTTGTCCTCTGTGTCACTGTGGTTTTCATTGTATGACAGCAAGGAACTGGTCAGTGATCAGGAGGAAGTACAAATGGGTTGAGACTTAGATAAAGGTTGCTTCATGAAATGCCTTTTGCCTTTAAGTCTAGCAGGCAGGGAATCGAGTTGCTGAGGGGGACATCGAGTGACCATACGTTCCACTCCAATGCATGTTGACAGTGTTTCCTTGACAGTGTGCCAGCTGTAGTAGCAGGAGCCATCTCCAAAATAGAATGGACCAAAGCCAATCCTGACAAAAGCAAATTTAACTGGAACGTCAATGACCCTGTAAGTGGATCTATTTCCTAGTTGGGTTGGCATTTATGGATGAGATAATCAAAACTTTTTCTTTTTTTTGGTCAGGGTTCCTGTAGTCTTTACCTGCAAAAGTTAATTTACCTAATATTTTTCAAGGGCCTTGATGGTTTGAAAACGTTAGAAATGTTGGCTAAAACTGAAAAGTGATGGAAAAGTTTTATAATTTCTGCCTCAGCCAAAGTTTTCTCCATTGTGCTTATCAGCATGCAAGAGTTCACTTCCTGTCACATGATGTGCAGAGCTACTTCTCTTGACTGGACGCAGCATAATTAAGCTGGAGATGCAAAGCTTGCTTTTGCTGTCTGTTCCAATGAACAGGAGGACCTTGACACCCCTAGCAGTGTGAAACAATTGTGCGAGAAAATGTCATAGAATTTTTTTTTAAGTAATGGAATAGTTTTGAAATTTGTTTCTTTGAAGTCTGCAGGAACCCTGTTCTATAGTGTGAAGGAACACATCTAATTTTCAATGGCTTTACCCTACATTTGTCAACTTGCCACAGAACTTTAAGCCTGAAGGCAAGTGTATGGGCAGATCATCTTTGTTTTGATGACATGATGAGGTATGCATGTTTACATTAACTCTAGGGCTTGACTTGGGCCAAAAGAAGTCTAACAACACATGTGCAAGTTGACATTCTTTGACTAAGAGAATACTGCCAATAGTTGCTTTGTACTCCCACTTTGAATGTTATTTTAGTCCTAAATTAGGAAATACAAATTCCTCAGAATAATTCAAGTGTTGTGTATTCCGTGAATTCTATCAAGAGCAGATGAAGGTAATGAAAGACTGTATTCTAACAGGAATACATACACATCATTGATCAAATAAAAGCATGACTTGGCAAATATATTGGGGTAGGCACTGCACAAGCACTATGCTCCTCCTGCTCTGTACGGCTTGTAGACCTGATGTGTACTCTTTCTGCCATTCAGGGCTACATTGCTCATGTGATCAGCACTGCAGGAGAGTGGTTGACAGCGTTCACTTTCCTCTGCTACTTCTTCACCTTTGTGCGGGAGTTCAACAAGTTTGAAGTGACTCTGCACACTCGGCCACTTGTCCGACACCTGGATGAGGAGCCCTACATGCACCAGCCCAGGACCGTCGCCACTACTGAGGAGGAGCGGACTCCCCTCCTGACTTGATAGAACCCCCAGCCTTGAGGTGGCATGGATATGAAGTCCTTGGAGAAAAGATCAAAGTATACAGGTGTCAAGGCTTTATGAAGAGGCAAGGTTGTACAAAGATATCATGACCTTTGAACCTCCACCAAATGTTCTGATGCCAATGTGAATGATGATTTTAAAATTGTTTTAGTGCTTGTTGACACCTAAGGTTGTTTTGATGATCCAAAATGTTGCATTATTGACAGGCTGTGACAAGATAGGCACCTTAGATACCCAGCAAGAGGATCTTGTCAACTTTTTTTAAGGATTGTGGTTGAAGTGTGTCATCAGCAGTTGGTGTGAGTGACCTTACTATATATAAGCTCAATTATTGTAATAGTTGCATGCCATTTTAACTTCGGGGGATCCCTCTTTTTCTAGTCTTTTGTGATAGGAGGGGATTTGTAGCTATTGTCTCCACACTTGTATTGAAGGTTTTGTGGCATTTCATAATTGCAGCAATTGTTTGTTTTGATAAATGCACTGAAAGCTCAGACAAGCTGAATGAATAACTCTTGGTTCTCTCAAAGTGCTCCCTAATCCTAGAGTAATGCTGTAATTGCCCACGAGTCTTCTTGAACAGTATAGCTTAGTGTGCTCACAATGGGCTATATATCTTTAGAGTAATACTGTAATAGCCCATGAGTCTTCTTGAACAGTATAGCTTAGTGTGCTCACAATGGGCTATATATCTTTAGAGTAATGCTGTAATAGACCATGAGTCTTCTTGAACAGTACAACTTAGTGTGCTCACAATGGACTATATATCTTTAGAGTAATGCTGTAATAGCCCATGAGTCTTCTTGAACAGTATAACTTAGTGTGCTCACAATGGACTATATATCTTTAGAGTAATGCTGTAATAGCCCATGAGTCTTCTTGAACAGTATAACTTAGTGTGCTCACAATGGGCTATATATCTTTAGAGTAATGCTGTAATAGCCCATGAGTCTTCTTAAACAGTACAACTTAGTGTGCTCACAATGGACTATATATCTTTAGAGTAATGCTGTAATTGCCCATGAGTCTTCTTGAACAGTACAACTTAGTGTGCTCACAATGGACTATATATCTTTAGAGTAATGCTGTAATAGCCCATGAGTCTTCTTGAACAGTATAACTTAGTGTGCTCACAATGGACTATATATCTTTAGAGTAATGCTGTAATAGCCCATGAGTCTTCTTGAACAGTATAACTTAGTGTGCTCACAATGGACTATATATCTTCATATGAATCTGAGCTTTAGTATTTCAAGTGTTCATAGTTCAGACTGGTTGTTGTGGGAAGTAGATGTTACACGTAAAGTAGCAGGTGCTCAGCTTGAATTTGAGAAAAGCCAAGTACAATCTCAAATGAAGCATTTCTGTCTAATTCTACAGCCAAACTACATTGCCTTGACTGAATGACAAAGCTGATGAATTGCTGTTAATCTCTTGCAGCTCAACAATATTGTGCATGGATACTGAAATTGTGTCTATTTTGATTTGTCTTTTCTGAGATCGATGTGTTTTTGTATACACATGCAGCAGATTGGTTCCGAAAATTGTGTTTTGCACATACTACTCAAGAAGTTTGCTACATTCATAGATTTTGATGGGATGAAATTTTCCATTAATGTCCTTGAAAGTATAATAACCAAGAGTGCAAAAAAAAGAGTAGGTTGGGGGTGGGATTGAGTGGATGGGTATCCTTATAAGTGAGGTACGATTTATTGTGTCATAGAGAAAAAGAAAATTCAATTGTGAACAGAGGTGTAAATCTCTGGCTCATCTACACTTATGCTCATAAGTATTTACATGAGGTAGCAGTTTTTAGTTTTCATTACTGAGATGAACGTGTTTTATATATCAATTTACATTTGACTGCAGCACATTTTTTCAGGAAATTATGTTTTACATACTACTCAATCATTTTGCAACATTCATGGCTAGTTTATTTACTGTGAAAATTTCAGCTCATACATAACCTTGATGAGAAAAACTGAAAAGGCAGACAATAATTCCAAAAGTTTAACAGGGCCAACATTTTAGATGAGAAACTGAAAAGGCCGACAAGAACCCAGCAGAAGTGGTACAGGACCACCATTTTAGCCAAATTTCCTGTTCAGCAGTTGCTCTGGATGGCATGTTGTAAACTGGTTCTGTTGTGAATGACTGCAGTTTCCAGCTGGAGTGATGTTTGATGGAATAGGTGTACATTTTGGGGGCCAGTGCAACTGCTGAATGGGAAATGAGGCTGAAAATGTTGGCCCTTTTACACTTCTAGCATTAATGACTAGGGTGGTCTTAAATGGATGCCTAAATTGTCATGACGTGAAGAGGAAATTTGATTTAAACCAGAGTGGATTGTGTATTGGAGGGCCTTACACTTGAGGTTCCACTGTACATTCATCACTTCATTATTAAGAATGGAACATATTTAGATCTAGCAGTACTAAGTTGATAACCCAAATTCAAAGGAAGCTCGGAGGTATAAATTTTTCAAGGATTATGGGAAAGCCCTCATGCTCAACAACAGTGTTCTATTTTTTGGTATATATGGATACTTGGTTTTTCTAATGTATTGTGTCTCCAAAACGTGCATGGATCATCAGCACATGCATAGTGTATTTTGACATCTCTTGATGGCTTCACTTTGGCATCAGAATGGAGTCTCAGTTCTGCCGCTGCTGCTGTCACTGCTGCGAATCATCTTTTCACAAGTACTTTATTGGTTGATTACACTTGCTGTCTTGAACAAGGGCAAGATGTAGCCAAGGTGACCAACAAAGACAAAATAAAATTCAAATCGCTGTTTTAGGGAGAGGGGTGGGGTGGAAAAAGAATGTCTGGGAGCAGTGGGGGGGGGGGTTTGTGGGGGGGGGGGGGGGTTGTGGGGGGGGGGGGGGGGTGCATGTTTGCAGTCATTGTTCCTTTTCTCTGGGTAGTTGGTTTTTGTTGCCTGTCATGGACAGTAAGGTTTGGGGTTGATTTTTTAATCCAATCACCATTCCAATTGTTCTCTGTGTTAATGTCATAATTTACCTGCTCAAGTTTTAACTGTTCTGTCCAATTTGTTTTATGAGTAATGGTACTTGCACTCGTTACCCTTTCTGGTGAGAGTGTATTCATTCATCTGTTATGAAGTTGAAGTTATTGTATGAACAAGTTTGCCTCCTCTACTTAGTTCATTGTTTAATCAAGAATCATTGTTTAGTCAAGAATATAATCAAGTTTGTTTTGTACATGGATGTCCAGGCCCAAGAAAAGGAAAGTATTTATTCTCATCTGTGACATGCCGATATGATTTTGATGGTTAGGCAAAGATGCCTGTTTTCCCCCAACCACTCTACAAGAAACAAGAAGTGTTGAAAGGACAATGGATCACAGGGACTTTTTTTCATTCTTGAATTTGTAAATGGCATTTACATTAAACTATTTCACTATCCTTTGACTTCATCATCACAGACAGTTTTGTAGGGTGCTGATTATATATTTATGTGGTGCTGGGAGCATTTTGGCCTCTTGATCTAGTCATAATTGATAGTGATTGTGCTATGATCACATTACTGTTCCAGTTGTATTTGGGGGTTTTCCCATACAGGAGCTATATGCTCTGGCTTGCAGTGGACTGCATCGGCTTTCAAGTGACACAGTACTTGGGCTCCACATGTTTGTTGGATGGAGAGTATTCAGACATTTTTCAAATTTTACTTCTTCAAAAGCCATTAAATGGTAACTAACATACTTACATTGATGGAATTCAATGGCATAGAAACAATGTAAACCTATGATGGATTATGCAATACAAGAGTCCCAGTTTTTTAAGATTTTTAAAATTTCATTTCAAACATTCCTAAAATTGATGGCTTCTTGTTACTTATCATTGAAGTGGAGTCTTCATGCCAGTGAAATGGAGAATACATAACCAGATGTACAGGTTGCATATCTGCCAGCTCGAGTTGTGCTGCAATGCAATAGTGTACTTGCCGAGTGCATAGAAACTTTCAGTGCAAACGACAAGTCAACTTGTTTTATGCCTGTGTAGTTCCTGTGTGTGTATCGCAGTCAGAAGTGTAATTGGCTTTGAATTTTGTTTGAACTATAGGCAAGTAGTCAATCCCCTGCTCAGTAACAAATGAGGCATTTCCTCAAGTTCAAGCATTCTTTTAACATGTGCATCATTGTACTGTTTATAGAGTTATCTTTGAAATGGTATTCATCTGAAGCATTTTCCATGTTATAAATTGCATATTCTGTGCTGATGGTAGAAATTTTAGAGCAAATGCCAGTTATCTAAGTGCCCAACCAGAGTCTGCAGACGCCTAGCTTCCAACTCCAAGGGCAAATTCCTGAAAGATTGCTAGTGGGCATTGCTGGAACAGCATTCCCTGTACTTTGAGCATGGAAGGTCCACTGAAACAAGTTGTAGCAGCATTTATATGGAACCTAGAATCCTTTCAAATGGTGCCATGGTCAGTAGCAAGACGGTGTGTGCGAAGAATTTGCAGTGGGCATGTGTCCTCAACTCCTCCACCATGTAAACTGCCTTGCCTCGGCTGCACTAGGAGAAAATGCAGCTGTGCATCATCAAGTCGTGATGGAACGCAATGTGCAGTTAAGTGCCATCATAGTACATTTTACAGGTTACTGTTATTTGTCATACTTGGAATGAGTGCTTACAGAATACAGGAACTTGTTCACGGAAGGGCTTGGTGTCATTGCAGCACCAGACCTACAGGTTGGTGTAATGTTGGTGTTGGTCGTCTGATATAAAAAGTGGTCCTTGTCATCAGCAGGCCTGTGTTCTTTTGATGCCGAGGGCTGTCTGTGACATTTGAATAATTTTTAATCAGCATTTTACACTGTAGTTCAACATAAAGCAGGGCATGTGGGAAAACTACTTATTGTGCATTGATCTTTTGTACGCATCTCGTGCTGAAAAAATAAAGTGTTTTTCCATGTTGAGTCATGAAAAAAAGTGTAAATAAAACCTCTGTCTTTCATGAAGCTTGGTTAATGTTGTTGATGGCTTTTTGTAATGTTTGTGTTGTCTTGAGAGTGTGACTGCTGAATATGAAAAGATAGAAGTGTTCGCTTACCCCCAGTTTTCTAGTTCCAAAAGTGGAGTTAGTCATTGTTCGTGAGACGGATCGCGGACAGAAGTTTCAGACCTTGGTGCAGCCCACTTGAGGTCCAGAACATTTTCTTTCTGTTCTGCACATGGTGTCTGAATTTCTATTGGGAATTCATTCTGCAGAAACAATGAGCAGAGAAAAGAGAGAGAAGAAATGTTCTAATTGCAATCACTGTTGGCAAAAGGTCAGGTTTTAGAGATCTGTTCACCTGATGTGCTCCAAAGAGCGATGGGTTGCTTGCATCAACCTCCAACCAGAGGACAGCAACTGGATGATATGCTGCTGCTGATTTTTCAGTGATAACACAAAGTTGAACAGCTTTAGCAGAGCTGATTTACTGCACATTTCAAAAACAGATTTATTGTGATTAGGAATGCATATAATTAATTTTTCAATCACATTTTTCTGTAAAATCAAGTGCAACACTTAAACTCTGCATAGGCACAGCTATTCATAAAGTGACTCGACATGTGATTCTTCAACATGCTCCCATCAAATGAAAAGTATCAAAAGATTAGACATTCTGTCATAACATTTACACCACTTAAATATCAGTGTTTCAAATCCAAATCCAAATCTGTATATTCAGCAAAATTAACAAGTGTAGATGAATTTCAAATATAGCTCACAATCACGTCTTGTATATATGTATATATTTGTAAATGATAATAATGCTTTCAATATATCACAAGCTTCTATATAGTGGTGCCATCATTGTGTCCATCAACAATGCATAGTAGGTGCTTTCTTCTAGAAGTATGTCCTGAAAGACAGAAAGAAACTTTCACAGCACTACATAACTTTCACAATTGCTAAAATTTGTATAACAATTGTATCATCAATCCATGAATTAGCATTGCAGGCGATGGAAAGCAACTGAATACAAAATCACTACAACTGCTTAGTTACAGCACGTCAAGTCTTGATTCCCTCATTATTCACCGTGTATAAACATTCACAGGGAGATCCAACAGATCTATTCTTCCTGAACGAGTTTGTAATTATGCATAACTTTAAGTAAGTAAACAAAGATGATTCTTATTACAGTTTCTTACATGAATCTTTTCATATTGACCATTTATCTACAGAAAATTTTTTTTTGGAAAGCTTCAGCAGTTCCCAGGTAGAAAGTGGAACACTATTCATCAGATCATCATCTTCATCTTATACAGGAATATAAACACAAGACACTGATAGCAGTGGTTACACATTGTGTCCAGTGAACTGCAGGTAAAATGCTGTACTTACACAGCATCCTCGTCATTGAAGAAAGTCCCTCGGGCCAGCACAAGAGTGATTTCAGACTGCAACAGGAAAGTGGGGACAGCTTAACTATGCAGTCTGTTTCATATTAAGCTTGTCCATAAATAGCTTTCCCTGTTTTATAGCTCATAGTGTGAGTCAGGCTCAAAGCACACCTTAAATGCATGCAAAGTCATGTTAACACAACATGGAAGGAGCAAATTAATAATTGCAAACTTTTCTGCTCATTCATCATCTCGTGTTGTGAACATCTGCATTTGTTTTTATTAATGCATGACTCCACCATATACTGGGACACACATCTTTAAAGTTTCTGTAGTTGTCTGTTGCATCCTCTTCAGCAATGCTGACAAGAGCCCTGCATTGACTTCATATTGGCCTGTGTTGCTGACCAACTGGTCAACACTTGCTGGACACTGATCAACTTTAGTTTGCCTGCCGCTGACATCCCACACGAATGCCGTCCACATCAACATGTTCGGCCAAGACAAGACCTCTCAACTGTGACTTGTTACCATCTTCAATGGTGGCAAAATGACCTGTCTCGTGTACTCAAACTTCAACCAGAAGGTTTTTGGTTCAATCCTTGCTTAAGGCTCTGCAACTTTTTCTGTTTATTCTTTGCAGGAAACATCCCCCATCCATTCCCTGTAATGGGAGGTGTCTGATGGCATGCATCACAAGGCATCCAAGTCCACATCTTCCTTGATTCACTGGCATTTTGCAGAGATTGATCCAACTCAAAGCACCTACAAAGAATGAATGCACACCCAGGGCCATGAAGGCACTGAGGATGCAGACGAATGGGGAGAAATGCCAATATGAACAAGAAGCTATGTTGACAACAGACAACAGAATTGAACTACAGCCTGGAACCATAGGCTTCACATGTGAGTGAATGTACAAAGATCTGTGTGACTTTGAGGGAAACATGGACGCATGCA
Organism: Theodoxus fluviatilis; assembly: GCA_034096865.1. Taxonomy (NCBI): domain Eukaryota; kingdom Metazoa; phylum Mollusca; class Gastropoda; order Cycloneritida; family Neritidae; genus Theodoxus; species Theodoxus fluviatilis. Next base: position 54,011 of record JAWQFJ010000579.1, read on the forward strand.
GGCACAAAAGAGCTACACAGAGACGATGCCGAGGTTTCCTCACCTCACTGACCACCTCCTTCAGGACGTTCTCCACCTGGGCTGCAGTCATGGCCTCCATCCGCCTGCTGTTCACCATCAGCAGTTGATCTCCCTTCACTACATCACCTGGAAATCACAAAAAGCCAGAACCACTACCAACACAATGGCATACACACCTGGCAGGGCAAAATTCTCCAAACAAGGTTCTCTTTAATGAGCATTTCATCACAGTTTTGCTGTGTGATGAAAACAGTACTCTTCTGGTTCTAATACTTTCTTTCCATGCTGAAAAATGTATTTCTAACAGCAGGGCATGTATTTCTTACAGCAGGACATCATTAAACCTAAGGAGAAAAAAAAAGAATTTCGCCTACAGGTTCCTTACCACTCCTGGCAACTGGTCCAGAGAAGATTTCGGCCACCAGCACTTTGTCCACCAGTGGGGTGCCAATCCCACCCTCTACCTCCAGTCCCAGTGGCTGGCCCTGCATACACACAGCATCGTTCAACGCTTGGCTTCAAGGTTCTCTGAACCTCACTAGCCAGTCCAGGGTAGTTGCGGAAATACAGAGGCAAGTTTCCCCAGACTGGATGTGCAATCCAACATTATAATTAAAGAGCAGGCAGCGCTTTTGGAAACTGATTTATTGCAAGAACTGACTGATTGGACTTTGCATATGATTACAGCGGCAACTTAAAAAAGGACCAGAAATACCTTTTGAATTGCTTTGGATTGCATACCCATGGTCCTGGGAAACCCACCTCGGGCAAACCACCTGCAGCTGTTGCAAGAGACCTTGAAATGTTGCACACTTGACAAGGGACAGGCAACACCACATTTCAGAGTTCTCCATCAGTGCATGCCATTTCAGCTAGCTCTGATAAGCTATTGTGACTGGCCCGATTCAAGGGGGCAATACCACTGAGAGGCAGGGAACATTAGAGTTTCTTATTAACATGGCCAAATGAAAAGTCAAGGACAGTTCCCCATCATCTAATATTACATGAAACATATTCTGCAGCTCATGATGGCAGGGCAGAAATAGGCACATATTCCGGCAAGAATTCCGCTGCCAGGTGCCACTCTGCTCACTAAAAAGCACAGATCCTGTGTCCGTACGATGTTGACCTACTTCTGCAACGTAAACCCAGCAATGGAGTTACGCTTATGATAGGAATGTTGAAAATAGAAAACGATGTTTCTGACATCTGCACACTTTGCCCGAATTATATTATAAAAGTGTAATTCACCCATCCTATATTTACATTATGACTCATACTTGGCACCTGGCTGCAAAATTTTTTCCCCATATTCAATGAATTACACTACTTTTTTGTACCAAGCTATCACAGGGTGTCTTAAATCAGTACATCAATAACTCACCACTAACTGCACACTAGGCCCTATAAGACCTCAGACCAAGTTGACAATAGGTGATCTCTAATTCACATTACTGCTTCAAAAACCAAGTACAGAAATCTAGTAGACCATTTTGGGGACCAGAAATCAAGATACTTCTGTTGCAAAAATAGAATTCTAAGATCATACAGTAATACATATCAAGTCCCTGATTCAAGTGTGTGTGTGTGTGTGGTGAGTGTGTTGTGTTGTGGTGTGGTGTTGTGTTGTGTTGTGTTGTGTGTGTGCGTGTGTGTTCCTTTACATGCTATTGTAAACATATAAAAATGCTCATGCATTTGCAACAACAGAACAAATTGCTTACCCCTTCCAGCTTCACTACTATCAGTTCCCGCCCATCCAGCTCTTCTTTAGTGAACTGAAACCAGACACCACTAGTGAATCCTTGTTCACATACTATGATGAGCTTGATATTCACTGCAGCTGCCCTCAAACTTTACACATCAGGTCTGCTGAATATTCCTAAATTATCTTGGAAAAAATAACCAACAACTTCCAAGTCCCTCACTTATATAAAAAAATTAAACAAAATAAAATAAAAATTTTAATTTAAAAAATTCTACCTTTAAAAAAAAGTCCCTCATTTATGCTTTTGATGAACTAAAAATAAAAATGAACTGTAAGCAGACAAATAAACACAATTCAACTAAAAGAACTCAGTTCAATGTAAATTTTTACTTTGTCATAATTAAAGTTTGTCACATTTTCCTGCAATTAACAAGTGGTGGGAAATGGCATCTGCAGTAACACATGTAAAAGTGTAATGTGTGGACTCATAACGGAACTGACACCACATGACACCCATGCAGAAGAAGCAAGAAGAAACCCCATCACCACAGTCATGCACAACACTGTCACTGAAAGTGAAAAGCAGGAAAACCAGTCTCATCCGAGATTAATTCAGCATTTCCCCTAAAGGCACACAAAGCACTCTTGCCACCATTTTCTAATTCACATCATTCTCACAGATGCACATTAATCTTCCTGGGAATACTTGGGAATGGGAGCTTCTACTAGTCTTCATCAGTTATGTTGTCATGGAAAGTGCAGTGTATGAGCCGGGCATGCTAGTTAAAGTTAAATTCTACATTAAGGAGAGGTATCTAAGCTTAATAACTTTAACAACAACAACAACAAATTAATTCCAGGGTGGTTTAAACACATGGTTGGATCTGAACAATCTGACCCAGTCCTATGCCCCCTGGAGTCTCTTTGGCTGCTGGGAGCTACCAGAGCAGGCCCTGTAATGACCCAAAGTATAAACCGACCCAAAGTATGAACCGGAAATCGTCGCAGAGTTATCTGCCCGGCTCTCTCTTTATGCGATTTACCGCTCCTGCACCTGTTCTTCGCATGGAATATATCCCGACAAACGAGGCATTAGTTGCTTTACGAGTTTTTGTGTTTTTTGGTGCATTTGTGTCGTTTAACACATAATGTAGCGTTCAAAAAAGTTTTTCCCCGTGAAAAGCCGTCTCCCCTGCCGGAAATAATATGGGAGTCACCTCCCTGTAGTCTATTTGTAGTCTGGTTTTATAAAACGCGACCGTTGACTGACTTGGCACGCCCGGGGAGTTATGCTAAGATCCGGCCGCGTTAATATATCTGCGTTTTGTGACAAATGTCTTGCTCGGCGGTACTGTACTCCATGCACCTTAACGGTGCGCATGATTCGGGTGTAATCTTAAGCTAAACGACGTTCCGAATGTTTCCGACTTCGACCATTTCAGCAGCGCCAATAAACGTCGTTTAGCTTAAGATTACACCCGAATCACGCGCACCGTTAAGGTGCATGGAGTACAGTACCGCCGAGCAAGACGTTTGTCACAAAACGCAGATATATTTACGCGGCCGGATCTTAGCATAACTCCCCGGGTGTGCCAAGTCAGTCAGGCGGAGTGGCGGGTGCCGTCTCTTTTTAGAGTCGAATTATTAAGAGTACCGGGCAGATAACTCTGCGACGATTTCTGGTTCATACTTTGGGTCGGTTCATACTTTGGGTCGTTACAGGCCCCATTAGCCCAACAACCAGTGGCTGCTGGGAGCTACCAGAGCAGGCCCCATTAGCCCAACAACCAGTGGCTGCTGGGAGCTACCAGAGCAGGCCCCATTAGCCCAACATCCAGTGGCTGCTGGGAGCTACCAGAGCAGGCCCCATTAGCCCAACATCCAGTGGCTGCTGGGAGCTACCAGAGCAGACCCCATTAGCCCAACATCCAGTGGCTGCTGGGAGCTACCAGAGCAGGCCCCATTAGCCCAACATCCAGTGGCTGCTGGGAGCTACCAGAGCAGACCCCATTAGCCCCACAACCAGTGGCTGCTGGGAGCTACCAGAGCAGGCCCCATTAGCCCAACATCCAGTGGCTGCTGGGAGCTACCAGAGCAGGCCCCATTAGCCCCACAACCAGTGGCTGCTGGGAGCTACCAGAGCAGGCCCCATTAGCCCAACAACCAGTGGCTGCTGGGAGCTACCAGAGCAGGCCCCATTAGCCCAACATCCAGTGGCTGCTGGGAGCTACCAGAGCAGGCCCCATTAGCCCCACAACCAGTGGCTGCTGGGAGCTACCAGAGCAGGCCCCATTAGCCCCACAACCAGTGGCTGCTGGGAGCTACCAGAGCAGACCCCATTAGCCCAACATCCAGTGGCTGCTGGGAGCTACCAGAGCAGGCCCCATTAGCCCAACATCCAGTGGCTGCTGGGAGCTACCAGAGCAGGCCCCATTAGCCCAACAACCAGTGGCTGCTGGGAGCTACCAGAGCAGGCCCCATTAGCCCAACATCCAGTGGCTGCTGGGAGCTAACAGAGCAGGCCCCATTAGCCCAACAACCAGTGGCTGCTGGGAGCTACCAGAGCAGGCCCCATTAGCCCAACAACCAGTGGCTGCTGGGAGCTACCAGAGCAGGCCCCATTAGCCCCACAACCAGTGGATCCAGCTGCTGAAGGAGGTAGCTCTGGCTGTTTGTTCCCGCTTGCAAACACATTGCTGTATTCCTATGTTCTTATAATACTATTGAAAGCTGCTTGCATTCATGTGTATCCATATCTCGTATCAATTCTAGAATGAGGGTTGTATCTTGTAGCATTACTTCATAGAAATACTTTTCGACTACTTTTTGTTGTACACAGCAACATAATGTTGCTCTGTATTATGATCATGTACATAGATCTTGACTTACTTGAACACCCTGTTTTGTAATACAAATTAATAAACAGAGAGAGTGGTTTTCCTGACTTGCATATCTCCAATCCATCTCATGCATGAAATGATTACAAAACCAGTTCAAAACACAAAACACACTATGCAAATTCTTCTATGTCACTCTTTCTCTCTTTTCTTCTCTTCCCCCCCCCCCTCAATTCAAGCTAAACAACACAAAATGAAATGGACTGCGATGCAACACTCCTAATAACATGGGCATCTCAGGGCTCTAGAACAAGGAGGCCTAGTCACGTCAGGAGTCAGGAGGTACAACAATAGAACAGGGTGTCAACCAAGGAGGGGGTGCATTCCCCTAAAGGTTGTGCATATCAGCAGGGAAGGGTGTAGATTGGGAAGGAGAGGAATACAGTGGAAGAGTGAGGGAACACACACCATACGGAGAGAGGGTAAAGCCCCAAGGCTTACATGGGAGAGGCTGTAGCCACATTAGCAGAAAGCAATGCAGACCAACAACGTGGGAATGCTGAATGAAAAGAGGAGGGGCCGATTCCCTTGGGTCTCTATCAGTGGTGGAAGGGCAAGACTCAGAGGTGTGTAGAGGAGGAAGAAGCTGGTTGCAGACGACAGACATGGGCCACCCACCCCTCTCATTCCATTCCTCCACCTCCCTTATAAACTGCTTATTCCAGAAGTGAGCTGGGTTTCACCATGTGAGGGAGAGGAGAATTTCCTCTCAGGCCATACACAGTGAGTGGGGAGGAGACTGTGTCCAGAAAGACACTGATGCATACAAGGAAGGGGAGCATATAACCACCATGGTCATACAAAACAAGTGATGAGAGGCTGTACCCAATGTGACACTGGTGCACACAATGATGGTAGCAAGAACCCCAACAGGCCATTGACTATCAGTGAAGAACAATTCCCGAGTGACATTTGTGCACACAAACAGAGGAAGGACATCCTCCCTCCAAGGGCCACACACCATCTGTGAGGAGGATGTACCCACAGTGACACTGGTGCACACAAGGAGGGGGTCATTAACCCCCTGGGGCCTACCAGCTGGTGGGGGTCTGTGGGCACGCCAGGGGAGGTGGGTCCCCGGGTGGGGGTGGAGAGGTTGCTGTCCCCAGCCCCAAGGAGGGTGTGGGCTCCCAGTCGTCCTGTTGCCTGCCGCGCTGCCAGCACTGCGCCCTTCCCGCCCAGCACTTCCGGCTGCAGTTCCACCAGAACCATGCAGGCAGAGCAAGCTTAGAGTGGCACCAACACAGCCCTGGCTGACCAGTCAAGTCCTTCAAGCCTACAGCCTGACTCCCAGTGTTCTGTGTGCACTGCTCTGTCTGCATAGCCCAGTGCAAAGAACCGTTCTTGATACCCACAATCTCTACAAAGCTCTTTAAGCAAGGTTATGATCTGGCAAATAAAAACATAATCATTGCACACTAATGCTACTGTGGATGCCAAAGGTACCAGCAAGGTCTAGGGTATTTGTTAACAGATTATTACATGCAGCATCTACACAAATTAAAATACAAAAGCATTTATGAGGTACTGTTAATCAAACTGAAGAAGAATCAAAATTATAATCTCAAGTTTTAATAACTTCTTCACCTACAGCAGCAACGACAAAGAATCATGCAAATAAACCTCACCAAAAGACATTTCAAACAACAACAACAATATAATTTCTAACACATGTCAATCATGCATCATGATGAGGGAGAGGAGGGATGAGGAAAAGCAGAAGGAAGAAGAGGAGGGAAGAGGAGGAGGAGGGAATAGGAGGAGGGTGAGGAGGGAAGAGGAGGAGGGTGAAGGTGAGGAGGGAAGAGGCGGAGTAGGAAGAGGAGGATGAGGAGGAAAGAGGAGGAGGGTGAGGAGTAAAGAGGAGGAGGTGGAGGAGGAGGGTGAGGAGGAAAGAGGAGGAGGGTGAGGAGTAAAGAGGAGGAGGAGGGTGAGGAGGGAAGAGATGGGTGAGTGAGGAGGAAAGAGGAGGAGGGTGACGAGAAAAGAGGAGGAAGATAAGGAGGAAAGATGAGGAGGAAAGAGGAGGTGGGTGATGAGGGAAGAGATGGTTGAGGGAGGAGGGTGAGTGAGGAGGGAAGGGGAGGAGGGTGAGTGAGGAGGGAAGAGGAGGAGGGTGAGTGAGGAGGAAAGAGGAAAAAGTGGAGGACGTGGGAGGAGGAGGGGGAGGGGGAGGAGGGAGGGGGGAGGGAGAGGGGAGGGGAGGAGGGAGGGAGGAGGAGGGAGGAGAGGAGAGGGAAGAGAGGAGGAGGGAGTAGAGAGGAGGAGAGGAGGAGGAGCGGAGGAGGAGGGGAGGAGGGAGGAAGAGAAGGAGGAGGTAGGAGGAGGAGGAGAGAAGGAGAGTGGAGGAGGAGGAGGAGAGAAGGGAGGAGGAGAGGAGGAGGGGAGAGGAGGAGGCAGGAGGAGGAGGAGGAGGAGGGAGAGGAGAGGAGGAGGAGGAGAAAGAGGAAGGACGGAGAGGAGGAGAGGAGGAGAGAGTGAAGGGAGGAGGAGGGGAGCGAGGAGGAGGAAGGGAGGAGGAGGAGGAGGGGGAGGAGGGAGGAGGAGGAAGGAGGAGGAGGAGGAGGAAGAGGGGAGGAGAGGAGGAGAGGAGGAGGAGGAGGGAGGAGGAGGAGGAGAGGAGGGAGGAGGAGGAGGAGGAGGAGGAGAGTGGAGAGAGGAGAAGGAGGAGGAGGAAAGGGGAGGAGGAGGAAAGGGGAGGAGGAGGGAGAGGGGGGAAGGAGGAGGAAGGAGAGGGGGGAGGAGGAGGATAGGAGGGAGGAGGGAGAGGGGAGGAGGGGGAGGAGAGGAGAGGAGGAGAGGGGAGGAGGAGAGAAGAGGAGGGAGAGGAGGAGGGAGAAAAGGAGGGAGAGGAGGAGGAGAGGAGGAGGAGAGGGAGGAGGGAGGGAAGGAGGAAGGGAGAGGAGGGAGGAGGGGAGGAGAGGAGGAGCGGAGGAGAGGGGAGGAGGAAGGAAGGAGGAAGAGGGAGGGAGAGGAGGGAGAGAGGAGAGTAGGAGGAGGAGGGAGGGGAGGAGAAGGCGAGGAGGGAGAGGGAGGAGGGAGGAGGAGGAAGGAGGGGAGGAAGAGGAAGAAGGGAGGAGTGAGGAGGGAGGAGAGGGAGGAGGGAGGGAGGAGGAGGGAGGAGGGAGGAGGAGGAGAGGAGAGGAGGGGAGAGGAGGAGGAGGGAGGAGGGAGGGAGGAGAGGAGGGAGAGGAGGGAAGGAGGGAGGAGGTTAGATAGGGAGAGGGGAGGAAGAGGAGAGGGGGTGAGGAGAGGGAGGGGAGGGAGGAGGAGGAGGAGGGGGAGGGAGGGGGAGAGGGGGAGGAGGAGGGGGAGAGGAGGGAGGGAGGAGGAGGGAGGGAGGAGGAGGGAGAGGAGGGAGGAGGAGGAGGGAGGAGTGCGGCGGGAGAGGAGAGGAGGGAGGGGGAGGGAGGGAGGGAGGGAGGAGGAGAAGGGATAAGGAGGAGGAAGGAGGAGGGAGGAGGTGGGAGGGGAGAGGGGGGAGGAGGAGACGAGGGAGGAAGGAGGAGGAGGGAGGAGGAGGGAGAGGAGGAGGAGTGAGGGGAGGAGAGGTGGGAGAGGGAGGAGGAGGAGGGAGGAGAGAGGGAGGAGGGAGGAGGAGGGTGGAGGCGAGGAGGGAGGAGGGGAGGAGGAGAGGAAGGAGGTAGGAGAGGAGGGGAGAGGAGGAGGAGGAGGAGGAGAGGAGGAGGGAGGAGGAGGGAGGAGAGTACGGAGCAGGGGAGGAGGAGGAGGGAGGAAGGAGGAGGAGGAGGAGGGAGAGGAGGAGAGGAGGAGAGGAAAGAAGACGGAGGGGTGAGGAGCAGGAGGAAGTGAGGGACAGGACTCCGTTAACCAAGCACCACCCCACAAGGGCACAAGAAAGAT
>JAWQFJ010000579.1:67500-75496 GCA_034096865.1 Theodoxus fluviatilis
CAACAGCAACAGCCACAGCAACTGTGGCAGTGAAAGGGGTGACAACAGGCAGGCTGCATCATCACTGGACAGTCACATCTCCCAACCAGACCACACTCCAGGGAGTCCTACCAAAGCATCAAACAGCAGCGCTCAAAGAGCACTGCACTGCCTTCAGTCCTGAGCAAAGGTGACGTGGCGAGAGGCGTACCTGGAGGGGTCAGAGGTTGCCGATGTCGAATCAGGTCTGCCCGACTGCCCTGCTCCAGCATAGGACACATTGATGGTGGTTACTGAGCGGCCCCCTGGGGAAACATGGGTGGAGGATGTGGAAGGAGAGGAGGGAATAGGGTAGGAGGAGGGAGTGGGGGGTGAGGATGTATTGAGACGAGAGGTGGGGGGAGAGGAGTTGGACAGGGCAGCAGGAGGTGCATGGATGATGGCAGAGTTGGTGGAACTCCCCGAAGGAACTGATGCCCCTGGCTCCTTGTTCACAAAGAGAGGAAGGCCCTGGGGAAAAGAAAATACAGAGATAATTAATATCTCAGTGTCAAATTTTTATTTCTCATTTAGTAAATTTCATTCAGCAATTTCTCCATTCAGGATGTTTAAAGTTAAAAAGTGCTTACTGTGATTTTGTGAATACAATAAAAATATAAATCATATTCCTGCGTGTCTGTCTCTCATCCAACATACCATGTAAGGCATCCCATTATCACATCACAGGTGTTTTCATTTGTCACTTTTGTTGCTGTGGTTTGGTCAGTGTCCCATATAGCAAATGTATTTCACAGTCCTTCTGGGTGAGAATGAATCCATGTCAAAGCATGAGAAGGCATTCTGGCAGAATCCATGTCCACATCTTGCAAACATAAGATAAATAAGAAGCTTTTCAGCATGCTTCATTTCCATAACTGTCACTGTGCGTGATATTTACAATGTCCCCTATCAAAAGTCAGTCAGCAGCAACATGCACTGAATGAGACTCACCACTTTTTTCTTGATGACAATGTGCAGTTGCTTGCTTCCCTTCAAGGCCATCACAGCCTGAAAAAAGTCCATAGTTTTTATAGCACAATTACCTTTACCTTTAAAACAACTGCACAGAGAAAGCACAAACCCACCCAACTCAGATGACTATACATCAAAACAGACACTTAGAGCAATATGAATGTCTTTGTTCTTCCTGTCTTCAACTTTCCTACAACTTCAGGGAATGCATCTTCAAAATCGTATCTGCTGGTATACATCTTTTTCTGAAAACAATTGTGTATCTATCAAATCTGGCTCACTGCATTTGTGCACATTTTCTTCATGTCTGTGTTCTTACATTGACAAATAAATTATATATTTTCTGGAGAAAGCAGCCATACAAATCTCCCATAGATAACCATTGAGATTAATGTTCTGTCATCAAATCAACCTGCCTTCCAAATGCTCAAGTACAACAGACAGCTGATCCTGATTCATGCCCTCATTGCAGCTGCAACCCTTCCATGGCAGGGTTTAGGGTTTACACCGCAAATGGCCTTCCAGTGCCCACCTTCACTGTCGTGTAATGCTGCACTCACCTCCTTGTGCTTGATGCCAACAAAGCTCTGGTCATTGACCTCCATGATCTGATCTCCAACCTCCAGCCCTGCCTCTGCAGCCAGGCTGCCAGGCCGCACCTTCTCCACAAAGATGCCTGGGAAGTATGGTGGTCCACTCAGGATGCTGCAACAACAGACAGGAAGATGTGCTAGACATGACATCAAGGTGGAAATTTGCACTGATCAATGTAAAAAAACTAACATTTCACTGTTCATCAATTCGCCCACTTTGCTTGTAGAAACTGAGGATGCTGTGGCTGAGGTAAATGCAGAGAAAATAACATTATATTGAAAAATTGCTTTGAGCAAAGACTTACTCATTCCTTTTTCCTTATTCAAGCCATGATAAGAATTTAGGAGATGCAGCTATAGATGTAAATTTTTGACTCACGCATCACCTCAATGCCTCCAGAGCATTTAACCATGCTGCCAGTCATTCACATATTTCAACACAACTTCTGAAAACTGCTTGCCCATTCAGGCAAGTAGACTGAAAATTCACTTGCCCATTCAGGCAAGTAGACTGAAAATTCACTTGCCCAAAAGCAAAGTCCACAGGTCCCAAAAAGTTTTGCCCCATCACATTAATCACTCTAGCCAAATAAATAACATTGTCTCTTACTTTGAAAATGTGTTCAGCATTGAACATGTTTATGATAATTATCATTATGAGAGTCAGGTGAACTAAACAGGAGGTTTGGAGACTGCCTGCAAAGGCATGTCATTGCATGTAGAGACAGTTTTCAAGTCGCTGTGTACTTTGATTCCAAAATAAATCAGAGGAAATTTCGGTTGTCTCTTTGGGCAAGTCTATATTGACTTTTCCTTGCCTGAGAAGAACATTTGGTTGCCTAGGCAACTGAGCTATCACTTGTGTTGAACCCTGCACCATTTAAACTAAATTCAGTTACATTCCATCAAGGTACAATGTTAATCCAAGATCAAAGAGAGTAACACAGTACTCCTTTCTGTCTCACACACACTGTATCAAAGGCTAGGGTTGCTGCAAGACCAAGTAAGTACCATAAAACATCACTAGCCATAGCACTTCAGCTAATATATGGGTGCAAGACAGGAATGCAGTTTGAAGCCTTTTATTGCATCACAAAGTTACTAAAGCAAGCTCCCAATGTACAAAAACCACACCATTATGCAGTAACAGATGAAAACAAAGCACACAAATAAAAGATAATAGATCAATCATTCAACAAATCATTTCCACAATTCACCTCCATACTCATCCTCACAGCCCATTAGTTACAAATGCAATTCATCAGTCTCTCATAGCACTGCATGAACTGCAGCAGTTGCAAAGCTGATAAGCTAAGTCACTCACTCAATGCAAAGATCAGACAAAGCATACTCACCCGCATCCCATGGAGGAGACTCCTGAGGTGTCAATGAAAATCTTCAGCTCCTTCCCCTGTTGCATCTTGGCCTTGGTGTCCAGCACCTCCCCCTGCTGTCAACACACAGAGGCATGAGCAACTGTGAGGAGCAAGGCATACTCTCTTCTGCAGCTGAAATTAACACAGTCTATTCACTTTAGAGGCAATGAAAACACACGAAGGATGACCAATCGAGCCTGGCAAAGTTGCAAGCAGAGGCAAGCTTTCACAGAATAAACTCCTTCTTCAGACCTAGTCTGTCAATCATGGCTGTTCTTCTGGCCAGTCTTCCTACTTTGAGCCGGCAACCTAGCTGATTGGTCATGGTCTAACAAGAAGGTGAAGGGCCGGTGTCAGACTAAGAATTTATGAAAACAAGAGAAGGGTGACCAAGTGAGTCTGGCAAGGTTTCAAGCAGAGGCGAGCTTTCGGAGAATAGACACAGCCATCACAGACATAAGGACCACTCCACATTCACTCACATTCAATAGAGACATGCAACACTTGCAGTGACATCAACACACACACACAATATAGCACAATTCAGTCACTAACATCATAACTATGTAGTCTATGAATGGAATAAACTAGCTGATCTGTACAAATGTTGCGAGCCACAACTGTTAGTGTTACATAACACAATTGTCTTTCATCTGATGGTGTTTCACTGTCGTTGCTACCTAATTATGCAAAGCCAATTTTATCCACTTGTCCATCAACTTTGTTCTGCTTATTCCTGTCAGTGTTCCATCTTTGCTCCATCATTGCTCTTTGGAATTCTGAAGGAGGTGGGGGAAGGGGGGGGGGGGGGGCAGCGGGGGGAGTGGGGGGAGAAAGAAAATACTCACTGTGGGAAGGTAAGAGTCGATCCTGTCCACATAGTTCCAGCTCAGCAGCTCACCAGCAGTGCTGCCAAGAGACACAGGATCTATGGAAACCAGAGCCACAAAGAGGGGACATGGGAGGCATAGAGAGAAGGGCCTTGCTTGCCCATGCAATCATTCTACACTCAAGTTTTACCATCGTCAATTATTGGAAGTGAGCTTTTGGTGGGTTTCAGAGCTTCCAAAATTAAGATAGACCCTTGCCAACAAGAAGTTTCTTCTTATCATAAAATAAAAAGTGTTGTTCCACTTAGAGAGGTCTCCTGTGCAAAGCCACTGCCATACCGTGGAGAGGGGTTTTGCCAACCCTCAGTACTCTAAACAATTCTCCGCAGTGCAGAAGCCACTGGCATACCATGGAGAGGGGTTTTGCCAACCCTCAGTACTCTAAACAATTCTCCGCAGTACAGCAGCCAACATGCTCTGGATGTGTAGTCCTACACAGTGAAACTAAAAAACAACAACACTGGTTTATGGTACAAGACTGTTACTGCAAATGAAAACTCCCTTCAATGCACATTCAGTGTCACATTTCAATTCATCAATGCAAAAGTTACTAGAATTTAATTAATGAGAAACAAATAACTAAATGAAATAAACATCTTCAGAATGCAAAGAAAATGGCAACCTCATCTAAAAGCAAGGTCTCTGTTCTGATTCATCCAAAATTTTGTTCCGTGATAAACAGTGTGTGTGTGTGTGTGTGTGTGTGTGTGTGTGTGTGTGTGTGTGTGTGTGTGTGTGTGTGTGTGTGTGTGTGTGTGTGTGTGTGTGTGTGTGTGTGTGTGTGTGTGTGTGTGTGTGTGTATGTGTGTGTGTGTGTGTGTGTGTGTGTGTGTGTGTGTGTGTGTGTGTGTGTGTGTGTGTGTGTGTGTGTGTGTGTGTGTGTGTGTGTGTGTGTGTAGGAAAATTAAGTACACTTTAACCCTTGAAATGCCATGATACCAACAAAAAAGCACACTCCCAGTGCACTGGCATTGATGGTAGATGGGCTCTGATGTGTGCAGTGCTCTCATTGGTTGATAGATATTGGCTCCAACCATCAGTGAGAGAGAGAGAGAGAGAGAGAGAGAGAGAGAGAGAGAGAGAGAGAGAGAGAGAGAGAGAGAGAGAGAGAGAGAGAGAGTTAATGAAAATTTAACACAGAGCCAGAATCCAGTAACAAAAAAATTGGACTGTTGCAGTCCATTGTCACTGACCCAATTTTTGGACTGTGGCATTCCAAGGGTTAAAGAATGTTAAGCATGATTGACCAGTACTTACTCTCTCAAAGGCAACATGCCAATATCTGTAAAGTGAAGACAGACACAGGTTTTGACATTTTCAGAAAACTCTCCTGCCTCTGCAAGTTCCCATCACCCATACAATGCAGGACTATTGTCATGCCAATGTTCCTACTAAGTGCAGGCAGCATTCAAGAAGAGAAACGTACAGGATGCAGTTAGCAAGATCTTGATACAACAGATACACATTATTCAAGTGGTTAGAATGTTCAGTCTCATATCTGTTACTCGGACAAATTAATGAAGTCAACAGAATCAGCATTAAACTCAGATGGTTAATTTACAGGTAGTTAGTATGGTAAACATACACAGTGCAACAATGTTAGTTCCAGAGAGGAAAATCAATTTCAAGGAGCTCAGGATACAGGCAGCAAGTTCAGTCTCTTTACATTAAAGCACAGTGACCAAATCAGTTGCAAAACTTACGAGTCACTTTGAGGACGACCTCATTTCGGGACTTGATGAGGTTCAGGACATCCTCATGCGTGGCATCGGCAGAAGAGAAACCGTTCACTCGAATCACCTCATCCCCGACCTGCACAGCAACATATAACCACAGATTCACCTCTGGTGTTCTGCAGCTTCAGCTACATTCATTCTCTTTGCTTATACCTTTGTGATTCAATCATTTGTACTTCATAGATTTTAGGATCTTGTCAGTTACAATGGGTCACAATTCAATGTAAATGAAAGTTTCGCGTTTTGAGTATAATTCAAAGAATTACTATGCTGACTTAGGATTGGTGGACATGAAACAGGTAAAAATTTATGTCAGCATTGTTTAAAAAGACTTTTGCCTTAGTTATAGTTGTAAACAAGCAATTTGTGTATACAAAAGAACAAAATGCATTTTTGTTTGAGCACTATCCTGAATGTACGGCACAAAGACAAATATTACAATAAAGATTCATTTTGGAGCTGTTTAAGAAAAATCATAGCCATTTCCATGCAGGAATTCATCAGATTCATTTGAATAATGTGTATTCAAGGTTAAATCCAGAAACAAAATGACAAGCAAATATTCAGATTTTCTCTGTAGGTAGTAGTATGAGAATGTTTATGCTACAATCAGAAATAAGAAACCAGAGGAAAAAAGTACTTTGGTATGATCAGACTGAGTGAAAACAATGCTGAAATAAATAGTCCTGATGACCAGGGAGTAAACATGTGCCAGTTTATTCCCCTGACAAGAAAAGTCACAAAACATTCAGAACCATTGACAAAACGTGGGTTCAGGTGAGGGCAGTGTTACAGAGGGGAGACAGCAAGGGGCAGGACAGCGCTCTCACCTTCAGTCCCTTCTGGGCAGCCTGGGAACCTGGCTGCACTTTGGAGACAAACACCCCAATGCCATGCTCATGGCCTGCAAGCAGAACAGTGTTTCATGGAAGCAAAGGTGTGCCCAATTGCTCTTGAACCAACCCAAACTGACAGACAGTCACTAATGTGTGGAGGAGAGATATATTAGTATACTGTTGGTTGTGTGCCAACATTTTCTATACTCAATTAAATCTTGTTCTGAAGCTGTGTTTATCAGAAAATCCTATGCTGTGTCGAAAGAGTATGTATCAGCACAAAAACTGTGTGCTCAAAAATATACATGCCTTTCAAGACAAGGTACATACCCTATGGACAGTAGAGGATGCTAGATTTGACAAACTGCTTTCTTCTGAACTTTACATGAAGCAAGTGATTGCATCACGAAAAAGGAGGCAAACTTCCTCTCTTAAAAATAGAAAGCAATGTCCGATTTTAAAAAGATATGTCAATAGCATTCATTACAACATAATGCTAACCGAGAATGCATGCATTAGTAGGGCATCATAAACAACCTAACTACATAAAATGCACGGTGCTTACTTACTGCTTCTGCCCCTTGCATTAACCACCTGTACCAATGAATTAACTGAGAAAAGGATAGGTAAATAGCTGAGAAGCATATAGAGAAGGAGGAGGAGGAGAGGCAGGAGAATGAGGAAACAGAGAAGCAGGAGAGGCATGATGGGTTACGATCAGGGTCTGACATAAACGATTGCCTAATTGCCTGGGGCAACCAAATGTTCTCTTCAGGCAAAGAACAATCCATCTAGACTTGCCCAAATGAGCAATCAAATTTTCCTGATTTATTTTAGAATTGAAGCACACAACAGCTTGAAAACTGTGATGACCCTCAAAGTGATAAATACACATGTCCAATGCTAAACACACTTTCAAAGAGATTTATACTTATTTAACTATTGTGATTACTGTGATGGGGCAAAAACAATTTTGGCCAGTGGATTTTGCTTTCGGGCTGGGAAATTTTCAATCTACTTGCCCAAATGAGCAATCAGGTTTAAGACAGTGTGTCGGACCCTGATAATGATGAGCAAGTTGGAGCCAGCAGCAGGTAGAATGAAGCAGCACACAGTTAGTGCAAGTACAGCGACAGCAGAAACAGCAGTCGACTACAGTAGGAAATGGTGAGAATGTGGGATAGGGACTGTTCAAGATAGACAAGTGGACGAACTGACGACTTTCACACATTAGGACATACCACTGTAGATTCCCATTTCAACATTTATTCTTCTGATAAATGCAAGTCACGTCAAAAGTACAGAGGTGAGCAGAGGGTCAATTTCAATACCCATCAGTGAAACTTTGCCTCACAAACTCAAACTTCAACACATGCTGACTTCAAACTTGCTGTGACTTATTCAGTATTGAACGATGTTGCTAGCAAATAATTTTTTTCTCACTAAAATTGATAGTTGTTGAGTTATTTGCATTTGTGTTAGGAATATTGAGTTTTGGGAAACAGAGAAAGTGTTACACATTCCAAAAGGCTCATTTTCAAGCTCTTTTTTACACACACAAAAAGTAAATCCTAA